>VZDJ01000099.1:262025-272394 GCA_008694505.1 Cyanoderma ruficeps | reverse complement strand
GGGGGGGGGGCGGTCTCTGGATGCTTTTGCTGCTCCTGCATACCAGAATGGATGCGACCTCTCGGTAAGACCACCTTTGTAACCAAGGCTAGGGACCCCTTGGATTCTGACCTTGTTCCTGCTTTTTTTTCCCCCCTCAACTAAAATGAGGCTCCAGCAACAACAAAAACTCCATAAAAACTTACAGTAACTACTCATTCTTTATCCCTCAAACCAAAATGGTTACTTTCATCTCCTTCACGGGAAGTATTTTTTCCCAAGGGAAAATCTGCAGTGAGGTTTTCTATTATCAGAACATCACTACCTCAGAACAATTAATTAGTACAGCAAATCCATTAATAAGCTATCAAACCTTGAACAAACCAAATGAAGAGCGGTAACAGAATGAGACTGTATGCTAATTGAACCCTGTTATTTTGTGGGGTCCATAACAGACACACACCTCCTCCAAGTGGAATGTTGTACCAAGTGCTTTGAGTGCCCTACATCATTCTGCTCTGTGAGACTCAGGACAAGGCCACACACAAAGGTGCGGATGGCAGTTCCTGGAGACTGACCCTGTGACAGTCAATGGGACTCTGCACACGCCCATTCATCTCCCTGCACACTACACTGTAGGAACACAATCATTTTAACTTTTTAATTCTGCTTTTAATATCTTCCACCAGTACCACAGTATTTAAAAAAGTAAAGAAACCCTCCAAACCCCAGTAAGCTTTCCAATATAAAAATGCCATAAAATTCCTCTACTATGAGCACAAGCACAGAACTGCAAATTTGACTCTTGCCTACAGGGCACAAATCCAAGAAAGGCAGGATCTAGACGACACACCAGCAAGAACATAAAACATCAAAGCTTAGTGGGCTGCACTCTGGCACATTGCTGAAGTCCCACAGAGGCCAGACAGAGAGTAACTTCCAAATAGATGGTTAAACAAAGTATGAGTTTACAGCTGTTTTCCCCCCTGTAAGCAGGGGACAGAGATCACCCTAATCTCCCCTCACTGCCCCAGAACACGTTGCTAGGCAGGTGGTTGCAGGCAACATCCACAGAGGAGTCTCTAAGGGCTCCACTGGCTGTTACTATGGATGCCAGTGAAGCACAGAGGTGAATGAAGAGGGAAGGGAAAGGCAAAGATCCCTCTGCAAACAGAAATTACAGCCTTACCCATTATCTACTCACGAACAACAGTGAAGTATGAATTTTATACCACCACTGTGTAATTTCAGAGGAAAACCAGTTCCCCAGTTAATTTTCTAGTAGTACCAAAGCTAAAGTAATTTTTACTTTTTACAACAAACTACCAAAATCCCAGACAAGATAGAAGCTAGGAATATTGCTATAGCCTAAGTGACATTTCCAGTCATGCAAAAGAACATTTCTATTGACAATATCCAATGGTCATTCAAACAAAAATTTTTTAAACTGAAAAAAATGACAAATATGATAGAACCAAGACATATGGAAAGACTTGAAATCTTCAGGCATTAACTCACCTACTGATACCTTCTCTGTATAGAAGTCCGGTCACTTAATGACAGGTGATAGACAACTCAAAAGAAACACTCCAAAAGCCTAACAATTGTACATCAAGGTAGTATGGAAGAGGTTTTTAACATATTGAAATATCCAGAGCTAAAGCAGGAGGATGTGAAGTGGCAAAGGTCAGGCCTCAGACCTTTTTCTTAAAATGCTCAAAAGTTGAGCAACAAGCTGCAGATTTTCTTCAGACCCATGCGGTAAAATTCAATATATACAATAAAACATCTCTCAGAGACAGGCTTCTGTCAGAATGCAGCCCAAGCTGGCAGCATGGATCAGCCCATAAACAAATGGCGTGGCTTTACCAATCAGACACACTCAATGTGGCATTGTCATCTGTGAGCGCTGGTCAGTACAGACCCCCCACACCCACACCATGTGATAGTGTCCAAGGAATATGCTTATCCCTAAATTTCAGTCTCCACTGCAGGCATCAGAGATGCTAATTTAATCACCACTCTGCTACCCAGCTGCAAAGTGACACTTATATTTATTATATGCAAAAACAACTCCAAAATAAATCAGAGTTAAATCAAACTACTGCTTCATAAAACATTACCCTACCAGCAGTCTTCCACTGTGGAAAGGACAACAAGTAACCCAAAATTTGATCGATACTTGTTCTATTTCAACCACACTACAGGGAAGCATCTCCACAGCAATGACAACAGGAAAATCACCAGGCCCCTGGGTCAGAAACTCTGCATTTCTCATGTCCCGGACGCAATACTGGCACAGGCAGAACACGTGGCAGGAAAAATCAAGAGTGGCAACAGTGACTGTGCAGGTAGAGAGAACAGAGAAGCTGCAGAGAAATGCACATGTCTGCCTCATGCACTGCAGGCAGCAGTGCTGAGCAGAAAGGAGAAAATAATTCAGTTTCACATTTTTAATGACATTTATAATTGGGATCCCACAGCAAGGACAAAGATCTGCTAAAGGCAAACTGTGTGGGGATTTCAAATCTTTGCTCCAAACTGGGGCCATCAAAAGGGGTAGTAATACAATGGAAAGAGAAATGTGTTACCCCATGATTTTCTTCAGCTCCCTTAGCAAGGCCAAGGAGGTTACTCCCCGAAACCAGACAGAGCCAAGGCAAGGAGCACTTTCACAGGAAAAACTGTACAGAAGATAATTACTTTTCATGTCTGAAAGACTACTTGAAGTAGGGATTCTCTGGTCTTATTTACTTCTTTTAGGTAACAGGCTTTCCTATTGAAGCTTTGCTTGACCGTTCAGCATGAGATAATGAGAAAATTAAAAACAAGTTGGAAGAGGCTTCTGGAAAACTGGAAACCACATGCACTCTCTAAAATACACAGTGGTCTAATTCAGCCATCAGATCACAGAATAGACATCACTGACAAAAAGTGTCTTCCCACATAGCTAACTAGCGTTCAAAAAAATACATCTTGTGATGAAATAGAACAAAACCAGCATAATCCTAGAACTACCTAGTTTGGTTATCACAGAAAGCCAGAGCAGTCAGGCTAATCTACTGATGCTGCAAACCAAAGAAGGAAAATGCTTCTGTTTCCCCCAGCCAGATGTGCTCAGGGAAGCAGAAATGAGGAGATGCGTTACCTTGCTTGGCGCACGTACAGCTGTGGGTGACACCGATGCCTGGGGCACACCAGCAAGGTGAAACCTCTCTCCATGGGTGAGCCTGGAACAGGCATCATCCTTTCAAATACATTCCCCATGTCCAGCTCTGAATGACTAAAACCTGTCAGGGGAAACAGAGAAACTCCATTATGCAAGCTTTAAATTAGCAGCAAAACTGAATGAGGAAAATGGAGTTTCAAACTTAAACCACAGATAGTAAAATGTTCCAAATCTTTTAAGTTAGGCAATGAGGCTGAAATGACAGCAGTATAAACTTGTGAGAATTGTCACCAAAGTCATCTAATTAATCCAGCATTTCAAACCTGAATAAGCTTCAAAGCAATCAGAAATTGGGAGAATCCAATCCCTATAAAAATAATACAGCCAATGCCTCTGGAGAATCCCTGTCAGGACTCACAATGCTGAGGGAAAGCTGAGGCTGGTTGCCAGAGTGGATTTGACAAAACTCTTCATTCAAGCCCTGCTTTCTGTAGTTGACACACCACTACAGTCCTTTAGTGTGACTTGGAAACCAACATGTCTATAGAAGCTGGCATATTAGAAAAGTTCCAGCCCCCTTCTCAGCTCAATTAAGTGCATAGTTGGTTTATTAGTGTGAATTCAGAACCAAAATTTCAAGTCTGGTGCTGTTTTCTGATTAACACGTGTATTCTCTACCTTTGTACCTCTGTTCTAAAAGAAATAATCTGAGCTTCCTTCCATATCTCCAGCAGCCCCTCTGAGCTTCACCAAACTGTCCTCTTTCAATCTGTACAGGCTTGAATAAGAGAAAATGCTGAATTTCAAATCTCTTGGCTCTATTCAACCAGAAATCTTCACAAAACTTGTAGGGATTGATTTTTGAGATCTTTACTCCATTTTTGATGTACTGTTTCTGGCAAATTTAAAAATTGCAGGAAATGGACAGACTGCTGAAGGCTGCTGGACTGAGCATGAATTCACAGGTATCTCTTGCACATGGAATCTTCACAAGAAGACAGTTTTAGATTATGTTTTCACATGTCGATGAACTGATAAATGTTCTCACTATTAAAAAAAGAACATCACAACGAGCTCACAGTTGTGAGCTCACATATTAATTAGGTTTGCAACTGCTCTCACTTCAAGAATAAAACAGTATTAAACTCTTACCTAACCTCTCCTCAGCTGGTATAAAGAGAAGTATAAACTGCAGTTCTGGTAGTACGATGAAAGCTCTCCTGAACAAATAACAAACATATTCAGTCTTTCATCATTACAGTCATCAATGACAGACAGCAGCTAGTTTTTTAATATATACTTTTTTTTCTTCACTGCCTATAACCTTCCTTCCTAAGTCCACATGGCTCAACAATTAAGACATTTCTGACAAACAGCATCATTTGAAATTCATCTGGATAATTTTGACTGGTTTGTCCTACCTTATTTCTTTCAAATTTCCCAATCTTTACATTTCAAACATCATTTTTTTAGCAGTTTCCCAGTGGTGAGATAGTTAACATACCATGCCTTTGCTGGCAGATCTCTGATGCAGCATCTGGATGAGATGGTTTGACTTGACAGCAGGAGGGGGCACACACTTCACTACCCAAGGCCACAAAGGAACTCACCTAACAATTTCTTGGGAACATCCAGCTGCATATTCTTCCTTTGCCACAATGAGATGCATGAAAAGCGTATTCAAAGGCTACAAAACAAGGAGTGGAAGTCTACATGCCATGCAGCTCATGTTTATTCCATCAGTCCAAGTATTAGCACAGATACACATTCCCAACATACATGATCTGCACTCAAGGAGCAGCAAAATATACATAAATTACTTCAAAGCATGCGTGGGTAAAGTTATGTGATTAAAGTGCTTTATATTATTTTACATTTTGTGCTTCTGCAACAGCAGAAGCTGTTTTCTAAACTAAACTTTCTACTCAGTTTACTATTGTTTGACTGCAATATACACTGTACATTTCATATTGAACAGTATTAACTCTCAACTAACAACATTCAACCATATTAAACATTCAACATGTGTCTGACAAAGACTTTCTTTTAAGGTTTAAAAAAAAAACCCCCCCCAAAAAAAAAAACCAAAAAAAACCAACAACAACAAAAAACCCAACCCAAAAGCTCACACACTTCTCATAATCCCAAAGTGGGTTTTTTTAAAGGTAGTAAGAAAACCTACAGCTTTTCATTAGACACACAAATACCAGGCAGAAACAGGACAGACTAATAGACACCTTTGTCTTGTGCACCTCCAGTGAACATGGGAAACCCCTGTGCTGGAATGGCAAGGGCTATTAAATCAGGTATTCTCTGGCATATTAATTACAAGTGCTGGGTCAGTGAAAGTCTACCTGTAGATAAAAATACTTTAAATGGGAAACCTGAGACCTTCTGAATAGCATGATATTCAATTAAAACACCATAGCTAGAGGCATCAATAAACTTCAGCAATTTAAGAGCAAGAATGATTTCAGTAGAGGCTGCAGTATATGGACCAGCATCAGGACAACAAGCTATTGTAGCAAACATCCAAAGATATCCCTAAAAATCAGGTTGTTCATTTGCTTTCTAGAAGCAAAGGGAAGAAAAAAAAAAAAAAAAAANNNAAAAAAAAAAAAAAAAAAAGTACTGTTGAGGTCCAAGAGGACACCAAGTAAACCAGACTTGGACTGTAACTGTTTCCAAATATTGCTGGTAACCAGACAATCCAGTAAAGCATCTTCACTTCTTACTTTCTGCACAAGTCAGCTCCCACTTCAGACCCTGAAATTCTTTCTGCACTCTAGAAAAAAGACAGGTCAACTAGACTTCACAGAAATCCTATGTTCAGATGATCTCAGTTTTGAAAAGCACACCTGCATGGATTTAATCTGCAGTTTACCAATGACATCTCATCAAGTTATACCCCAGAAAACGTTCAGAGCTTCTGCCAGTGCAAAAGCATAAAACACTTAATCTTCTACACCTACTTTAGCAAATAAACTCCACCGTAGAAAAGTAAGAGCTCTGCTGCCTTTCAAGGTATTTTTCACTACTGGTTCTGAGTAGCAATTTATTTTTCTTGTCCAGATCCTGCAGAGCCACCAGACAGCCTGAGGGAGGCACAGTACAGCAGAACCCCTCGAGCAGCTGCACCCTGAATGAAGTGGCTATGCCTGCCCACAAAGTGCTGCTCAAGGGGCAAACAAAATCCATTATAAGGAAATCACAGGTCCTTCTTGTACACTCCCTTTGGCTTTACTGATGGTTTCTTTTAAGAGCACACATTTTCAAACACTGTTTTTGCCAGTTTACCTCCAAGCCATTGCTTAATATCCCAGAAGACTCTGGAGAACTGATGAAAAAAATGCCCAGAGATAACTGCAGCACTGGCAACACCTTATAATGCCACATGCTGTCCACCTTATGAATGCTTGATGTTTAACATTTTCGGTATTTTTTCAACAATCCAACCATCTAGTTCCCAGCTGGACTTGGTGATGGGGAAGCATTTGAGTGCTAAACTTGCAAGGCCCTGTTTCTAGTCCGTAGATCCTACCAGAAATTCACAAGCTCTCCCAAGGAGTCCATGTGAAAGTCGCTAGCACGCAAAGCAAAGAGCAGCAGTCTCCCCACCAGCACCAAACAAGCTCATTGCAGAACTGAGATGCCCATGTCAGCACAAGGGTTTCACAAGGAATCTACCACCTTCTGCATCCTGAATGCTTCAACTCTACCGGAAATAGATTGTAGATGCCCACATGTATTTTCCATACCTGAGCCTTAAGTTAAAACTCAAATAAAATCACACTATTTACTTACAGTGCACTTATTGTTAGTGTAGTTTTCATGCAGGAATGGTTCCCATTCAGCCTGATCAGTGATATTCCAATTGGGATAGTCCAGAAAGGCAGCATGGGCTATAACCTCATTCTTCTCATTGCAGAGTGTCAAAGCAAGATTTGATAATTCTCTATGAAAACAATTTCATTTTGCACAAGTTGAAGAAATTCCACATAGAAAAGTGACTAACTGTGAATTCAGCCTGCTGGAACTGCAAAATTTGCCATATTCAAGAGAGTTCCCGGATCAGCCCTCAATAAAACTTCATCGTCCACATGCTAAGTTGGTATTGTTGCTTCAGTTCCATGTGTTTGTGTTTTAACATTATAAAAATTCAGGTGGACTTTCAAATCCTCAATCATATTAGTAAATTTGAGATGCAAGACTTAAACATTCCCTTCTGTTGCTATGTTTCTCCATACATCTCTTCTTTTCCCAAACAGCTGTTATCCAAGATTTTTGCTATGAAGGGCGAAAAGCGCAAGTGACCCACCAGTATCTGTCTCTCACACAGCCTGTCTGCTGATAGTTTTATCAGGTGCTATTCAACAGCATTTCTTCTGAGCTTTTACAAAAGGAAGCTAGCACAGAATTAAACCTTGTCCACCATGGCAGGAACCCAGGTTTGCACAGTCATGCATGGGACATATATGAAAGTGGATTTTCTTTCCTTTTTTATAAATAGCACAAAAAGTCATCATGTCACACCATGTCAAGACTCAGAATGTTTTCTGCCATTTTAAGTGTAACTGCCTGATAACCTAAAACACTATTACTTACAGAAGGTAAGTGACATCAATCCTTCCGAAGAGGTCTTCTGTGACAGGGCTGAAGAGGCTGATAATGCCTGGGACATCATGTGACTCTGTCCTTCTGGCAGTGACCACTTCCGTATTTCCCCTCCAGGAGGTTACTGTGGCCATCCCACAGGCCGCACTGAGAATCAAGGAAAACACTGCTGCTGCAGGCATCCCACTGCCATCCCCCGCCCAACACAGTCACTTCCCGTGGGTTTTCATAACAACTCTAAATTAGGGCAGCTCCTATGGATTTTGGCACCTGGTTCCTGCATACCTCCACACACGCACCCACTGCCTGTGCAGTGCACACTTGAAACACAGCAATCACTCCTATTGTCTGAATCCTCCAGAGGAAATGAATACTTTTAATACTACAGCTGCTTTCCTATTTATTCATTTGCATGCTAACCAGCTCATCACCAAGAACTTCAAACTCAAAGGCCTTCAGTGGGAAGCTCAGCTGTGCCTAGCCAGGGGAAGCAGGCTGGAGGTTCAGCTGCAAACAACTAGGACGACAACGTCCTGATTAAACAGCAGCTTCAGGTGAGTTAACTGTATTTTGTCCAAAATTGCTCCTTGAAGCCTTTTTAAGGTGAACAGCAGGGCTTAAATTTCACACGGAATTCAAAGTTCTGTGGCTATTTAAAGTTCTACTGCTTTCCTACACACAAAAAGAATGTGGGGGGTTTTTTTTGTGGTCCCGCCAGGCACAACTGATTTGTTGATCCACCCAGCAACTTTAGAACACACAGGGCAGCAGATCCTCAAACCATGCCCATGGCTCTTAATACCTTTCTGTGTGTCTGCTCAGTACTGCAGACTGCTGT
Organism: Cyanoderma ruficeps; assembly: GCA_008694505.1. NCBI lineage: Eukaryota > Metazoa > Chordata > Aves > Passeriformes > Timaliidae > Cyanoderma > Cyanoderma ruficeps. The sequence goes on along the minus strand of VZDJ01000099.1, from coordinate 263,794 downwards.
GACTCAGCCAACAGCCAGGCATATGAAATAAAGTGACCAAACAATGGCTTCCCGCAATTTCTTAAATATATGTATAAAAATATAGCAGAACTAACTAAAAAAAAAAAAGTCTAAATCAACACACGTAGACCAGCAGAGCAGTTTCACCACTCTGACAAACACAACAGCCACACCTAACAGTGACTCCAAACCCAAACACAATGCTCAGTTATTAGGCACTGCATTTCTCAACTAAAATGAAAACCCAAAAGAAATACACATTTTCGCCCTTTTAAATATAGATAAAGTCACATGCACTCTTACATCTTTCACAGACAAATAAGACATTTCAGCGTGGGTCCTGAAATTAACCTGAAGCAACACATCCTCTGGAAACACGCGTCAATTTCAAAAAAACCAGAAAACTAACGCGAACTTTAAAGGGCCATTCATCCGCTGAGATTTAGCACTAAGATGACTTCAACTGAGGAAAACCGTCTGCCACATTTTCATGGTCAACTGTTTAACTTAAAGGAAAAAAAAAATACACCCCCACCTCTACCAGCTCGCCTAAAGACTCTCGCAGCTGGCAGTAAAAATGTGCCATTTTCGTGAGGAAATGTGCTGCTCCTCCAGCAACTCCTGCATTCGTCCCACGGAGGGGCATCCCAGAGACAGCCAGCAGAACAAGCAGAGGAAGGCGTTCCCCTCTTCGGGTGAACTTGGAGCAGTTCCCTCCCGCCTCCTCACACAACCGCGCCCTTGAAGCACAAGTAAAATTCCACGGGTTTCTTTTGGTGTCTGTAGCCCAAAACGCATTGAAAGCGTACGCACCTCGAGAGGGCCACAAGGAGCCAGGGAAGGCTGCGGCGGACGGCTCTGGAAGGGACACTCCAGGCGGCTTTGGGCGGGGCGAGGCCGTACCGCCCCGGGGGCGGTGGCGGGAGCTAACACTGGGGCCGAACACCCGCGCTGTCCATGGACTATCCTCACGGCCTCCGGACGCGACCGACCCCCTCAGGCACGCGGGCCACGTCCACGGCCACGGACAGACTCCCGCTGCCGAGCCGCCAGGCGGCGGCCCGCGGGGCGCGGGGACAGCACCGTGCACTCACCTGCCCTGTCCCCGGCGCGGAGCCGGGGGGCCACAGACCGTCCCAAGGACGGGACAGATGGAACAGATGAGGCCAAGGACGAGACAGTCCGAACAGACGGTCGCATGGCCGGAACGGACACTCCCAACGCCCGCCCGCCACCGCCCGGGGACGCGTCGCCGTTACTGCGGCAACGACGCTGGGGCGGTTCTGCGTGAGGTCAGGGGTGCCGGGGCGGGGCCCGCGCGTACAGCGGCGGCAATATGGCGTCTACGGCGGCTGGCAAGCAGCGCATCCCCAAAGTGGCTAAGGTGGGTGGAGGGGAGGGCGGTGGGGACCCCCCGAGAATCCCCGGGAACCCTCCCGGGACCCCTCGATCCCCACTCATCGCGGGCCGGCGGGTCTCGGCGGGATCCGGCCCCGCCCGCGGCGGGCACCGCGCGTAGCCAGGCGCCGGAGGAAATTGACCGTCTCGGTTAGGAAATGTGATCCGAGCCCTCCTTGCGCTTGCCTTGCAGGTGAAAAACAAGGCACCCGCCGAAGTTCAGATCACAGCGGAGCAGCTTCTGAGAGAGGCAAAGGAGAGGGAGCTCGAGCTTCTCCCACCGCCTCCGCAGCAGAAGATCACAGATGTTGAGGAGCTAAACGATTATAAACTCCGAAAGAGGAAGGTACAGTAAAAAAAAAAAAAAAAAA
>VZDJ01000099.1:221480-262015 GCA_008694505.1 Cyanoderma ruficeps | reverse complement strand
AAAAAAAAAAAAAAAAAAAACCAAATAGGTTTAATCTTGACACTCGCATATAGCACTAAAATTCCACTGTTTTTAGCTTAAACAAGATATACTCCATGTTCCTTGTGGACTTTCCAGGTGAACATCAAATTTTTCAAATCCTTTTTTCATGCTACCCTTTAGCAGAACTTGTAATTTACAGATGCGTTGCTTGACAAAATCTGGTAGCAAGCAACATCTCCCCCGTGCCTGTGTTCAGAACACTTGAAGGGTAATTACTTACACAATTAATAGATGTTTTCTTCATTACCACCAGTATCTGGCCAGCCACTATAAAAAAACATGAACAAAAAAACCCCCAAAAAACATTACTATGATGCTGAATTATAAATATTTTATTTTTTTTTTTTGCTTGTACAGATTTACTCATGGTTTTTGCTTGGCTTTTTGCTTTGAAAATGCCTAAGCAAAGCAAGCATATTCCCCCCATAAGCCATTCTCGATGTGAATAGTCTGCAGGAGGGTTTCTGACTTAGAGATGTAATTTTCTTCTCAGACTTTTGAAGATAACATAAGAAAGAACAGGACTGTTATCAGTAACTGGATAAAGTACGCACAATGGGAGGAAAGCCTGAAGGAAATCCAGAGGTAATGATGATGCAGCTGCAGGCATCTCTAATGAGCCTTTTTAGACACACACCAAAGTAAGGGAGTCATTTTATCTTGCCTGTACTCATATTTTCCAGAGCCCGTTCCATTTACGAGCGTGCCCTGGATGTGGACTACAGGAATGTCACCCTGTGGCTGAAATATGCAGAGATGGAGATGAAGAACCGCCAGGTCAACCACGCCCGAAACATCTGGGACCGGGCCATCACCACCCTGCCCAGGGTGAACCAGTTCTGGTATGGTGGCAGAGCAAGGAGCACCCCTGCTAGCCCCAAAGGCCGCACAGCATTTGGCTGTTCTGAGATTATGCAGATTATCCTGTCTCTCCGAATCTTAAGGCTAGTCTGAAAAAAAAGAAGGAAGGCTGAAGTTTTGGAAAGGTTTTGTACTTTTTAAGTGGCAAGAGCCTTGGGAGAGAAGGATGTTTGTGTGCCTGGATCCTACCAGTCACTGCTGTGCCTACAGGCATTTCTGGGGAGGGAGGAAATAGGTGAGGGAAGCTCAGAAATGCTCTTAGGAAGCACTCCAGAAATCCCTGAGTGGACGTGTTCGCCATGTGATTGCAGAAACTCAGTCTCCTTTCCCCAGGTACAAGTACACATACATGGAAGAGATGCTGGGGAATGTTGCTGGGTCACGCCAGGTGTTTGAACGGTGGATGGAGTGGCAGCCAGAGGAGCAAGCCTGGCATTCCTACATCAACTTCGAGCTGAGATACAAGGAGGTGGACAGAGCACGAAGCATTTACGAGAGATATATCCTTTTCAGAGCCTTGTGACTCCTGCCTGGGTTCAGGTGTCCATTCTTTATTTCCTTCCCAAGTATTCCATGTCCAGCAGTGTCCCTGTGGTCCTTTCTTCTGTGGTGTGCTGAGAATGAGCCACCACCCTGGAATCCAGCAGAAGGTGTTAAAAGCATGTTTAGGGAAAGCCTCCAGATTCAGTGCAGTGGCTGCAGGTCCTGCCACAAAAGTGTCTGTTTAACTGCACTCACGCACCCAGCTCTATTGTAGCCATCGTTTGTTTCAGGTTCCTCCTCAGATTTTCCCTGATCCTTATCCCTTTTTAAGTTCTCAGTAAAGCACAAAGCCTTTGCATGCTTAGACCTGTCAGTGTCTTCTTCCCAGCTGCATTTATTGTTCCCCGCATGCTCCATCCTGGGAGCTGTTTGATGTAGTCCTTGAGCCAATAGTCCCTGGGAAGAGCACAGCTGGAGATGTGCCCCTCAGCCAGCACTGTTTCTTTAACAAGAGCTGAACTTGTCCTCATTCACCCCGACGTGAAGAACTGGATCAAGTATGCGCGCTTCGAGGAGAAGCACAGCTACTTCGCCCATGCCAGGAAGGTGTACGAGAGGGCAGTGGAGTTCTTTGGGGAGGAGCACATGGATGAGCACTTGTATGTGGCTTTTGCCAAGTTTGAGGAGAACCAGAAAGAAGTAAGATCTTCTTGATATCGCATCTGAGTCATGCCAGTGTTTCTCCTTGAATATCAAAACTTAAGGCATTTAACGTTCACTACAATACTTGTAGTTCCCAGCACCTTTAGGCAGACAGTTTTTTGCTCACCTCTCATTGCCTTTTGGTGACATCAACAAAATGTGCTCAAAGGGAGATCTGCCCAGCCCAAGACCAGCAGCATTGGCTCAAACCTGTATCCTCAGACTGGAGAGGTTCTGAGAGGTTATAGGCCTGCATAATAGAAAACTGGATTGGTCCAGATGTTTTTCAGTCTCTAAGGTTCCCAGGCTGTTAAGAAATTGAAGACATTCTGTGAACCCCAAACCACAACTTCTTAAATTGGTTTAAATATTCTAAACCTGTAAATGAATAAGGGATGATGGGGAGTGGCATTTTTGGGTTTATTTTTTTCCTCTCAAAATTCACTCTTAAGGGAGATCTGTGTTAGTCCTGTTCTAAAACAATCACTTACATTGGGATGCTCCATGGTTCCATGTTCTATTAAATATTGCCAAAAGCTCATTGAAAAACTGTGGGGGAGGATAGAAACTGCTTTGTAAATATTTTTCAATTATATTTAATTTTCAAATATATTTAATATTTTCAGTTTGAAAGAGTGAGGGTTATCTACAAGTATGCCTTGGATAGAATTCCAAAGCAGGATGCCCAGAATCTCTTCAAGAATTACACCATCTTTGAGAAGAAGTTTGGAGACAGGAGGGGAATCGAGGACATCATTGTCAGCAAGAGGAGATTCCAGTATGAGGAGGAGGTGAAGGTATGTGGGATAGGTACCCTTCAGGCTCACTGTACAGCCAGCTGGTACTTAAGGGACACGAGTATTTTGTGATTATCAAGGCTGATGCATTTCACATTACCCTTGAAAGTCAGTCCGAAAAAACACCAAGGGAATGTTCATTTTAGAGCCAGAATTCCTTCCCTGGGGAAGAGAATAATACCTGCATTCACTGTTTTTTTTGTTTCTCTTTTCTAATCTAGATTGTGCAGGCCAGGGTTTTGTATTGAACTCAATGCTTGGTACCCTTAGGGATAATGCAATTTAGCTTGTAGTTACTATTTAAGTTAGGGAATAGCCATTACAGGACACCTCACCTGTGCATAAATGCCTTTTTGTGAGAAAACAGCTGTGCCACACCTGTCTGTTGTTCAGTCCTCACTGCACATTTCATCATTCCTTGTCCCTTCTTAGACTTTACTTGGATTGCCTTCATTGAGATGATGCTGAGGGCAAAATAAAAACAAAATTTAGAACAAAGTCACTTATAACCTGAAAGCTCTACCATAAGCATCCCCAAGACTGGATGATGACTTTAGAGACTGGATGTGGCACTTGATGCCATGATCTAGTTGAGGTCTTAGGGCTGGGTTGGACTCGATGATCTTGAACGTCTCTTCCAACCTACACATTCTGTGATTCTGTGATGCTGTGACTGGCAATTTTTTGTTAATATTCCAGTGATCTATTTTAAAGCAGAAATTCTGACTGAGTAAAGGATGAGGCTCTGTTGGTTTTAGTGGCTGAATTTTGTTTGCTATTGCTCCACTCCTCTACCTCCTGAAGGCAAACCCCCACAACTACGATGCGTGGTTTGACTACCTGCGGCTGGTGGAGAGCGACACAGATGCCGAGACCGTTCGGGAGGTGTACGAGAGAGCCATTGCCAACGTGCCCCCCATCCAGGAGAAACGCCACTGGAAGAGGTACATCTACCTCTGGATTAACTATGCACTCTATGAGGAGCTGGAGGCAAAGGCAAGTAGTGACAACTCGGGGGGTTTCTTTTCCATATAGTAAATAGCTGCTGATATCTTAGTAGGAAAGCCAAGAACTAATTTTGTGTAGCATGCTACAAGATTTACTATTTAAATATAGAGAATTTTTCCTCTTTTGGTTTTCCCTCCTGTGCGTAAGGGGGAGAAAGAACCAAGCTTGTTTTACCCCAATTCATTTAGTAACACGCTGATAACAAAAGCAGGAGTGGGTATTTCTGGTGGCCCTGGCTGAACTACCTATGGCAGACTGTTAGCTGAACTTGTGAAATAGTTTTATAGTTAACAAAAGCTGTTTGTGAAGCAGCCACGCTCTTGCTGCTTGTAGTGGCCTTTGAGGCTGTGCAAGTATTTATTCTGTTTCCAGTCATGGAACATTAGAGCTGCTCTGAGCACAGAACACCTGTTCAATGTCTGTTAAAGGAAAAGACATATTTTTCCTCCCACAACCAGGACACTCCCTGTTTTATGGTCGGCTTCCTAGCATTGAACCTTGCTTTGAAAAGGTGAGTCTTGCTGATTCAGAAGCTACCAACTTTGAATTGTGCACACTAAGTAGATAAGCACTCTTGATTCTAACGAGCTTGACTTAGATACCATTCTGCAGTTTTGCAGTCATTGCAGGTTTCAAATTCAGCATAATCTCAGCAGTAAACAAAGTGTTTAACACTGCCTGTTCTTACAGGATGCAGAGCGAACCAGACAGGTGTACCAGGCATGCCTTGAGCTCCTGCCCCACAAGAAGGTATGGCTCCTCCAGCAGTTTGGCTTGAGTTTTGGCTTAAAATGCCCTAGATAAGATCCTTTAGTTCTATTTGGCCCCAACATTCAGGGGTGTAAGCAGCTCCAGACTGCCACTAGAAGGTTCTTAAAGGCTTTGCTTGAAACTTCAAGTATCCCTTCCGGTTTGTCAAAATGTCCACCTTCCAAAATGGATGGGGAGGTTTTCAATATGAAGTGCAAGATGTCTGTAATTTCCATCACAGAGGGAAACTGCAAGGCAAGCACTGGTGTCAGGATTCCCTCATACACGAGACACAACGGTTCTTCCAGTATTTTCAAATTACTAAGTAGTTGCTAAGTAAACTGTAAGAAGATGAAATTACACATAATCAGAAAATAGGGAAGACCACTTAGTTTTTGCTTGCTTGCATTCCTCCTCAGGCAGGATAGTTCCCTAGTCTCCTGCAGTCTCTGTACTGCACTTGATGCTCTGCTTAACCAGGTTAACACCTTTTGTAGCATCCAGTTGGCCTCACAGTCACCCTTGAGGCAGGTGCATTTGACAAAACAGCTGTCAGGTCTCTCTTCCCCTTTACAATCAGTCTTCAAGGCTGATTGACTGGGGTTTTGTGGGTTTTGGGGGTTTTTTTGCTTGTGACTTTAAAATATCTGTGGCCAAACCCTTAAAACTGCATTGCCTTGGAATGTCAGAAAATCCTTGTTCATGTTCATTTTCTAGTTTGTCATTTATTGTGTCATCTGAGTGTCAGGTTAATCTCTAGTTATTAAGAGCTGATTAGCTATTAATTGATACAGCAGTAGCTGATGTTTTGCCATTTGATAATTGGTTAAAAAACTATTTTCTCTGCTTTAAAAGACTTCTGTCCTGGCCATTTTTCCTGTCACCCCAATATATCATCCTGTTGTAGAGGTTGTTTTAGATAATGAACTCTAAACCTTTCAGCAGTAAACCACTGAGATCAAATGATATTACCTGTAGTGGCAGTCATATCTTGTATAGGCACAATGCTTATTTTTTTAAGCAATGCGTACAGTATTACCTGACTTTCCAGCCTAAATAGCACTTTGTTCTTTTTCTTCCAGTTTACATTTGCCAAAATGTGGCTGCTGTATGCACAGTTTGAAATTCGCCAGAAAAACCTCCCGCTTGCCAGAAGGGCTTTGGTAAGCTTTTATCAGAGCCATAATTGACTTCACTAACTAACACAGGAATGGCATTAAAAAATCTTAAATTGTCCTTTTTAAGTTGCTGATTTAATCCAGTTAAAATAAAGGCATACGAGAAGTCTGCAGGGGCCAGCATTTACTGTCATGTATGATTTAAAAAGAAATGGAGCTTGTTCTGATGGTTTAGCCCCCGAGCAGAAATGACAAAGCACTCCTCTGAATGCAGAGCATCCACATCAGGTCAGTGTTCTTAGAAGATCTTAGCTGCTGCTCCCGTCTTATGGTGATACTTCTTCTAACAATAACATTTTAAAAAGCATTGTAGATGAACAGGAGGTTTGACTCTAGGAAAATTAGGACCTGCCAAAGTGTGTGCCTGTCCCAACTGCTGATAGAAGCAATCACAGGGATTTCAGGCAGGCTCAGGAGCTGCTGAGCAGGTTCACTCTGTGAATGTCAGCATGTCAAGAGACTGCAGGGTGTGATGGGGCAGCAAGAAATGACATCTTTTGAAATGAAAAACTTCCTTTCCTTTCAGTTCAGATATTCCTAGTAAGCTCAGGGATAGCATCAGGCATTTTGAGAGAAAGCCAATGTTGGTAGCAGTTGAAGTGGCTTGACTTTAAAGAGCAAAGTGATGGGGTTTCCACCCAAACAGTGATGGAGGGCACGTGGAGAAGAACTGAGCATATTCTGAAATACCAGTGGCATCTGTAGAGCTGGAGGGCTACAATGGTCACCAAACTGATAACCTCAAATGGTGGTTTCCTCCGTTTTTAATAAATTCCAAGGTACTAAACGTGTAGGAACATTGTGCAGGAGAACTGTGGTAAGGGAATTCCATTTCAAATTACCTCACATTGGCTTGAGGGAGCAGAAGCTACATTGCTTAGTAAACAATACTTGTCTATAGAAGTGACTCTAACCCCAAGCTCACTACAGCCTGTCTCAGGTATGCCCATTCTTACTCAAATCTTGTTTTAAGAGATTGTCAAACTAAGAATCCAGAATTGCCTCTCACAGCTGGGCTCAGGACAGACAGTTTTCTTCAGAGACTGAGGAATATCAGAAAGAAAATACTTCATAAAGACATTATTCTCCACCTGTCCATTGCCGCCAGCCAGCAGGCAGGGATGGGCAGCCATTCTCCTTGCCAGGAGGAACAGTGTGGGATCACAGTTTGGTATCATTTGTTTTATGAGGTGCTTGGGAACTGCTTACCTGGCAGGCTGGTACAGACTGACACTGTGTTTCCTTCAGATGCTCAGCTGATGAACCAGGGTAGGTTCTACTCATACTCCATGGGGAGCCCACATTATGTGAAAGAATGACAAGTGATGGATGCTTTCTGCTTCTCAGGCTCTTGGTGTTTATGGATACACGTTTGTTCTGCCAACACTGGTTGAATTTACTGCTGGCCCTGAATAAACTGCAAAAAAATGAGTTGCAGTTCATACATTTAGAAAATAGAGTAGGGGTTTTATTTTCCTGCAAGATCACTACAGGTTTGTTTGTCTGTTTTTTTATTTTTTGCATAACAGGGGACATCCATAGGTAAATGTCCAAAACACAAATTATTTAAAGGTTATATTGAGCTGGAGTTACAGCTGCGTGAATTTGACCGTTGCCGAAAGCTGTATGAAAAATTCCTAGAGTTTGCACCAGAAAACTGCACGTCCTGGATTAAGTTTGCAGAGCTGGAGACCATCCTTGGGGACATCGACCGTGCCCGGGCCATCTACGAGCTGGCTATCAGCCAGCCCCGGCTGGACATGCCAGAGGTGAGTGGGAAGGGGACTGATTTTAAGGTATTTATTGCACAGTGTGGCTGATGAACATGTAAATAATCCACCAGATAAAGCATGAGGTGAAAGCTGAATGGTTGATGGGCACCAGCTTTGGTGCTGCTCAGCCCAGCTTGTGCCACCAGTTAACACTCCGATCTCCTTCCTCAGGGAAATCTCAGTTTTATCCATTCTCTTCCCCTCCTGGTGTGCTCAGAATGAACATGATAAGAGGCTTCTCTGTTGCAGGTGCTTTGGAAATCCTACATTGACTTTGAGATTGAGCAAGAGGAGTATGAGAAAACTAGGAGCCTTTACCGGCGGTTGCTGCAGCGCACACAGCACGTCAAGGTGTGTATGGGCACCCAGGACACAGAGCTGCCCCTGAACCTGGCCCACAGGAAGGGAAAACCTAGGCTGCCTTTGCTCAGATCAGCCCAAGTTCAGGCCCATGCCTGTGCCCTGAAGGGGGAGGGAAGTTCCTGAATTCCATACAACAACAGGCGTATCTCGGGTGAAAGAAGCTTTTCCAAGCAGCCCTCTTTGCTGAGCAGCTTTGGGATCTTGGTTGCTAAAACATTGTAAGGAAGACTGTGATTTTCCAGTGTCCCTTGGTGCTGTCATTGATGAAATTCACAGATTTCTCAAGACTTGGAGCAGCCACAAGAAACTGATCCACGTGCCTTACATGGATGTTGTGTCCTGCTGAAATGGGGCGAATCTCACTTGTGTAAAACAAACATTTTCTGGACCTGCTGGCGTTGACCTTAGCTTTTTATTTTTTTTTGCTGCTTTGTTGTTTTTAACCTCTGCTCTGCCTGTGGTGGCACAGAGCAAGGGTTGGAGCTGGGGTTTGTGTGATGTGCCCACAGGTGTGGATCAGCCTGGCGCAGTTTGAGCTGTCGGTGGGGCAGAAGGAGCGGCTGCCGCGCTGCCGGCAGGTCTACGAGGAGGCCAACAAGGCCATGCGCAGCTGTGAGGAGAAGGAGGAGAGGGTCATGCTGCTTGAGTCCTGGAGGAGCTTTGAGGATGAGTTCGGCACCAGTGCCACTAAAGAGAGGATAGATAAACTGATGCCTGAGAAAATAAAGAAGAGGAGAAAGCTGCAGGCCGAAGATGGGGTAAGGAAAAATACTGGCGGTAGTGGCTGTGAGCCCTCAGTGGCTTTGTGCTTTATGGAGTCAGCTGCTGGGCAGGGGATAGCAAACATGGGCTCTAATTTTCTATTATTTTTCTAATTTCTCTTTCTTATTAGAAACACCTCCTAATAACCAACGTTAACATGCAAATTAAACTTGTTTTGTGGTATTTTTCTCTCTAGTCTGATGCTGGATGGGAGGAGTACTATGATTATATTTTCCCAGAAGACACTGCCAATCAGCCCAACCTCAAACTCCTGGCTATGGCAAAGCTCTGGAAGAAGCAGCAGCAGGAGAGCGAAGCTGCAGCCATGGATCCTGATAAGGACATTGATGAAAGTCAGACTTAATACCTTGCCTTTCCCCCCCCCTTTCCTGGGCCATTGTACAGTATTTTCATTGGTGATGAATAAATGTATTTGGAGAGTTTTAGTATTACTGACTTGAGATGGATTTTGTGTGGAAGACAAGCACTATCTTCAGGTTGATTCCCTTTAACAGTCCTGTGGGTGTCCATCAGTTAAAGCAGATGTCCTGGGAGCAGTGTAGGGAACTGTAGCTGTCACCAGTGACAGGAGAACTGGCAGAACTGTGCGGTGACTTCGCTTTTAGCACAAGGACCTGTCCAAGGCTCCCCCAGCCTATCCCAGCAGTGCTCAAGGACCTTAATGTGCCAGGGCAGCAGACCTACTGTCTTCAGTGAGAGAGAGGTCTCCAACCATCATCCCTGATGAATTTTCCAGTAATTCTGTTAAATATGAGTATCGTGAAAATAGTTGAAAACAACTCTGTTGACCACAACCTGGTCGTCTTCCTATCCAAGGATGCTTTTATTGCAGAAACTGAAGGGGGAGACAATATTAGAAGTTAAATACAGTGAAAGTAGGCCCTAGAGGACAAGGCTGTAGACATCGGTACCACACAGTCAGTCTGTGTTTGAACTTCAGTGCCCTGGCAGACACCAGCAGAACTGTGTCACTGCTCTGGGATGGGCACCACTCTGACCTGTTCAGATCTGGTGTGTCCAGCTGTGGCCAGAGCAGCCTTTTCCTGCCCCACCTGAGCCTCTAAAAACATGTGCCCCTCCTCTCCTGCCCTCTCATCTCTGGGTGTTTCTGCTGACCCCCATCCCATTACATTGTAAATCTCGTTTCTGTTTTCCCTCTTTAAATCCCTCCTGCTGCTCTGTACCCCATTGCTTTTCACACTTTCTTTTGATGTTTCCCCCTGTTTTACTCCCTATCTGTGCTTTTTGATTTCATTTAATTTCATTTCAATGAATTTGTTACAGTTTTCAGTGGTGGTAAGATTGTTTTCTTGTGTATATTTTGGTGAGTTTTTTTGGGTGGCTTTTATTTTGTGTCTGTGGGGAGAGGTTTGTTTGTCTCTTTGTTTTTATATTAATTAATTCCCTGAGCATTGCTTTTTTCCAGGAATTCCTTCCTGATTTTAAGATGGAACCTTGCCTCTTTTTTGCCAGCTTTGCTGCATACTGTCTCAATTGCTAGTATTATCTCTCTTAATAAAGCCAATAGTGAGGTTGTCAGCGGGGGTTCAGGTGAGCATCTTGTCTGTGACTGCACAGAGGTTTAGCAGTTCTCCAGAAAGCAGCAGAGCTACAAGGCACAGGGTCTTGCAGGGGAAGAACCATTGTTACTCCAAGTTAAAAAAACAGACCTTTGGCTTTTCAAGCCAGGTTGATTATTGTGGGGTAGTTGTAAGAACCGGATTTGGATTTTTTTGCCTTTTTAAACACTGAAACTCCTGTGAGGAGTGATCTGGACTGACACCCTGAACGCAGCACTTCCAGGAGTAAAACTATTCCCCCTTTGGAGCACTAGTGAGACTTAAAGTTTTAGTGGATTTCTCCTTCCACAGCCCTGTTTCCACCTCATTTCTCTCCCTCCATCCTCCCATTACGAGCCCATCTTGAAAAGGGCAAGGAGGAGGTTTTTATTCCAGAGCAGGCAAAGCAAAACATATCTGCTAATGTGACTTCTGGGCAGTGAATGGTTCCATGATTGAAACATTACTTCAGGAGTGATAACAGACACAGATTTCTGTCTTCTTTTCCCTTGGAATGTGTGAGGCACCTGTGAAGCAGAAGGTTTGTGCCAGAGATGCCATGCTGTCTTGGTTTAGAAAGACAGGTATTTGCCAGGGAAAGCCAGAGTTCCCCTTGGAATGGAGAATGCAAACCCCTCCCGCTAAATTATTATAATTTTGCAATTAGGGGCTTTCAAGCAAAGATATGGGCATAGGAATAACAGTTTTTTACTAGGAATATTAAAAATACCAGTGTAGTAGTACAAAAAACAAGCAAGCAAAAACCCAAAAATCTTAGAAAATCTTCCTGGAGTAACAAACGTGGTTCTGTTGGGAGTAGAGATGATTCTGTGGAAAGAGTGCAGTGGTGGTAAGATGGGTCCAGCCTTCTGGAACCCCGTGGAAAACCAGCTGCCTGGTGTTCATTAGTCTCAGTTTTTATCTAGGTAGGAACAGTTGGCTCCTCCCACTAGGTGGGGCATCTTACAATGGGATGATGAAATGTTATCAGTCATGTGGTGAGCCTTAATGGCCCATTAACAGAAGATAGGCCTCTGGAGGGAGAATGGGTTGTGGAAGAGATAAGGAACATTGTTTCACCTGGTTTTAACAGCTGACCTATTAACAGAAGACACCCACCCCCGCCCCCTCCCGGGCTTATGAGGAATAGGTTATACAAGAGATAAAGAAAACACTTCCGCAAACAGTTTCAACAGAAGGAAATAAAATACACATTTTTGGTTACATATTGCAAACCAAGACACACGCTCTCCAGGAGCACTTGCCCGGACTCATGCTTCTGTTACACTAAGCACGAACCTGAAGTGTTTTTTGAACAATTTCAGCATTAATCTTTTGCATACTTCCAAAACGGGGAAGCCAAGCTCAACAGTGGGGCTCAGTCTTCCACGGATCTACAGCAATAGTTTTCCCTCACTCAGACTTTAGATTGCTGAACTGAAAAAGGAAGTAATTCTTCCCTGTCAGGGTGCCCTGGCACTCTGTGAGGGTGGGGTGCCCAAAGAAGCTGGCTCTGGATCCCTGGAAGTGTCCAAGGCCAGGCTGGGCAGGGCTTGGAACAGGTGTCTTGGCCCACGGTAGGGGGTGGCACTGGATGAGTTTTAAGGTCCCTTCCTACCCAAACCATTCTGGGGTTTTCTCAGTGATTTGTGCTTTGTGCCTTGGTGTCTGACTCCCAGTAGCCTCTGTCCTCTCCAAACTCGTGCTCTGGAATAGGTGCTGAGACATTCCTGCCCATCTGATTCATGTCTGTATGCCTCGCTCCCGCAGAGCTGTGGGTTCTCATGCTTAAGTTATGAAACCCCAGTGCCCTCCAGGCTTGTGCCTGGCCTGCCTGGATTTATCACCAGGCTGGGTGGAAGAGAAACACTCCTGCTGGAAAGGCTTCTGTCAGCAGAAAGGAGAAGGGGGATGCCCCATTTCATAGCCCTCTGGAGAAATAGCACCTCAAGGTTTAACGCCGGGGCAGCCTGACACATGAGGGGATTTGGGAGTACGGCATGCTTTTAGGTCTTGCAAAAATCAGGTTTTCATGTGGAAGAGGGAACATGGGGCGTGGACTTGCACAGTGGAAAGGTGATCAGCTCGACTGCTACCTGGCAGAGGAGGGTCCACAGGTTGGGCAATGAAAAAGATGTTGGGATTTAGGATGCATTTATTCTGGGACAGCTATTTCAAACCAGATTTGTTCATGGAATGGCTTGTTTAAGAGAGAGCTGACTCCACCATTAAGTAAGGAGTAAACATATTTTATGCTCTGGAACTTGTGTGGCACAACTTAAACTGTCTGTTCCCACCAATTCAGCAACTGCTGTGGTATTGGAAATTAGTGAGTTCACAGGCTGCAGGCTGCCCTTGGGTTTTTAGGGAGCGTATTTTTATTTCTTGACTCTGTTCTGCATGGTATCTTTTTTGAAGCTGCCTTTTCACCTGTTTTTGCAAAAAAATCTTTCTTCATGAAGGATTTAAAGTGTTTTGTTCGTTCCACTTCTGTAGATACCATCAGTCAATAAAGTGCTGCACTTGAAAGAAGATAAACGCTTGTCTGTGCTTGGAAGTTGTGTTCTATTAGTGGATGGTTTATGTGTTGCTATAAGAGCAAAGAAGTAAGATAAATCTGAGGACCATGTGTGGAAAATATCCTTCCTTATGGGAGCTGTGCCCTGTGAGGGTGGGAGGCAAGGGCTACTGTTGCTCAGGAGCCTTAGTTGGTGACCAGAGGGCAATTTGAGCTGTTGCCTGCCACCTGTGCCACAGGCACGAGGATGGGCAAATCCCTGGTGGATACAAGGATTCCACCTGTCCAGGGTAAGAGGAGGGGCTCAGCAGTAAGACCACAGGAGTCACACCAGCTGTAATCTTCTCTTGAGTAAAAATGGGGAAAAATCTGAGCTGTTTCATGGGAATCTGAGTAAATTGGCTGAATGTGTAACATTTGAAGAGACAAATTCAGGATAGCATGGGTTGGAGTAGTGCCCTTGTTGTAGCTGGGGGGAGAATTCTCAAAAAGTCATCTTCCAGAGAGGGGTAGACAGGGATTTCTTTTTGCTCCTGATTGTGATACAGAAAATGAAATATCTGTATTAATGGCCTGCGCTAGCTTTGGAGTTCCCAGCGTTACTCTGGGAAGTGGGTTCAGAGAATGCCTTTTGGGAATTAGGTGTATCCATTTGGATGATATTGGAAAATACTGATTTTCATGGAGAAAGTAAGGACCCGGGGCAGCAGCTGTGGAATGGGATCTGGAGCCAGAGGCTGCAGCAAAGGTCTCTGCTCTCTCTATGAATGTCCATGTAATGCTCTGCTAAGGTTGGCTCTGCCCAGGATGATTTTTGATACTTCCCATTTGGGGGAGGCTGGGAGTGGTGGGATCTGTCTGTTTTGTGAGGAATTTGTGCCTAGTGAAAAGCAGCCAGTAAAAAAAGGATGAGGGAGAGGTTTATGAGGTTTCTCAGGAAAGTGACATGGTGACATCTGAAAAGATTAGAAACCTTTGAGAGCATTACGGATGATTACAGAATTCAAATTGGGAATGTTCTGTGCATTTTTCATGTCCCTACCAGGAGGAGTATAGCAGTTCTAATGTTTAATGCATGTACAGTAATAGAAGGCTGAACTGATCTCCACGGGCCCATTTGTTCCATTACTGTCCAGAAGGAAATAAATCAAATTCTATTAAATTCTAAATTCTATTCTGTTTGGATCCAGATGCTGCAGAAGGAGAGATCAGAAGAAGGAAAGCTAGGTTTTAGAGAGTTGAGGTTTGGGTGACACCAACACAAACACGCCCAAGGTGCAGCTTAATTAATACCAACACTGGTGAGTGCTGCTCTCCTCTGGGAGTGTGCACAGGACCCTTAGGCTGAGCTCAAAGTCTGAAGGTTCTCAAGAGGAGCCATTTTATTCATAAGAGGTTTTTACATTTGATTGGACTGATGTGCTTGGTGCCTAGCATGCTCCAAGTCCCAGAACTTGAATTATGGGAACATTTTGGAGATAAATTATTGTGCTGCTCAGTCTTTAGTGAGGTTGGTTGAACAAACCTGGGCTTTCTTGTTGAGTCTTGTGACTGAGACTCTTGAGAAGAGTTTGCAGAGGTGTCTGTGGAGCTCTGATCTCAGAGTGGGCATCAAATTGCATGAAGAGACCAGAGGAGATTTTGGACAGCTTGGAGTATTTTAAAGCATCAGCTTTTGTACCAGTCTCTCTGGCCAGACAGAGGATCTTCTCCAAGACAAGCAAATCATGCTTTTATACACACTTGTCTGCTCCATTTTAATCTTTCTTTTCCAGTTATGAAAATAGCACCCAACCAATATTCCCTGTGTACCACTGGTAAGCTGATTCGCTTGATCCATGTTATCAGACACAAAAGCACTGCAGGGCTTGTTTGTAAATTGAGTTGGATTTTTCTTTTTTTCTTGTTTTACATCTGTGTTATTCCAAGCTCTTATGTAAACACTTGGAAAGCAATTTCTATATATACTCAATCTGTTATGCAACTACCCTGGGCAGTGATGCCAAAGGGATTTAATTTTCTTATCAGTGGTTTTTAGAAGAAGTGATCAAGCATCCTTTCTGTGGAAGGCTCAGGGAATCATAAAGTGAAAACCAATAATAAATGGCAGAAAACAAGGGCAACTACAAAATTAAAAAGAGAGAAAAAATTAAAATGTTCCCGAGTTACAGAACTATTTAGGGGGGCTTTCATTGAGTGCCTGATTATTGCTCCAGTGTGAGTTTGCTGTGTTTTTTCTTTATGGAGATTGTTGAATGGTTCAATCCATACATCTGTGCTTCAGCCCTGTGTGTGTGCTATTGATGAAATGTCTTATTAAAGCAGATGTTGTTGGGCTGGCCACTGCTAGCCACTGCTGGCCACTGCCTGGCCACTGCTCTCCCAAAAACCTCTGGGAAACGGGAAAATTCCTTCACATAAAAATAGATTTTTAATTGAAACCAATTTAATTTTGACATGAATTAATGCATTACATGCTGAAAAGAGAACACTGACGGAAAAATGAAGGCTGAATTGCTGAGGCTGCTGTAACAAAGCTGGAGCCCCAGAGGGCTTTTCTGCCCATGTTACAGCCATCCCCACAAAGCCACTGGAGAAACCTGTCGCAATATTGGACACATGAAAGACGAGGCAGACAGCAGAAAGTCAGGCAGGAAAGTTTTATTTTAATTTTTCTGACTCCATTATATACACTTTTTACAGAAGGCAAAAGATTGGCTACACAGGTTGCCACTTCTCCGACCTCATAGGTGAACATTACTATTAATAATATTTCTCCTCCCAGAGGAGAAATATGTAAACAAAATAGATAATTCTAAATATATACATAGTTTACATAAAACTGTGTGAGGATGTCCACTACAAAACTGCAAACACTCACAAGGTAAAAAAGTTTAGAACAACAGAAACCCAGTCCTCATTCCACTAGGCCCCTCCAACACATGCAGTGAGCTTCCTCCGGGCATCCCAAGTCACTGCTCATGTGCAGCTCCCACACACTCAGCTGAGCCCATGGGATGCAGCTGGGTCAGGACATCTGTGTCACGTATCTCAGAACCTGGCTGCCACTGAGGGACATGGCTGGTAGCCAGCTGGGCTGCTCCTGAAGCTGGCTCTGGGCTCCCTGTGAGCTTTGGACTTAGTTCTGGGGCACTACCTTGGACAAGGAGATGATGAGGAGATGCTTCCACCAGAAGCTGAGCTTCAGCCACCAGCTGATTTAGTTTAGCATCCTCGGTTGGATTTGCACAGCTCTGGGAGCCCGAAGTCCAACACATAGTTTGCTTGATCCTTTGGAAGTCAAAGCAAACACATACTAAGTGGATTTTGGAAATAAATGTCCATAGTTTTACATGTATCTCTTTTCAAAGCAACCATGCAAGTTGGAGGTTAAACCGCAGCAAAACCCGGGTATCTTTTGCCCCTAGAAGGGATGGGAAGAGGACAGAACTGCATCTCTTGTGCTCTGGAGGAGTCCTGCTATTTTGTCTTGTGGCTGTTAAGTCTTGTAAGAGCAACAGAGCCGAATCCAAGGGCTCTTGGGCATTAATCATGGAGATTATCTGACAGCTGCTTCATCTGTGTGTGACTCCGCATCACTGCTGGGAACGTTGCTGTAGCGCCATGTCATCCCATTAGATTTTTTTCTTCTTTTCATTAGGGATGTGCTTCATCCAAATGCTGTCATATGAAGCTGGGGGGTGCTTGTGGGGTTAGTTTATGGCTGTACAGAATCCAACTAGCTTATTTCCTGGTTTACATAATGTTTTGGAGTCTCAAGACAATCTCTGCAAGCTCAGATGCCTAAGTTGCCACAGGCCGTGGGCAGGAAATAAATTTGCTTGTTCCTTCTTAGGGTGGATGTGAATTTCATTTAAAGGGAAATTAAATTATTTATTTTTAACTTCATTGCTGGGTTAACAGCTGGATTCTATGGTCTCAGATGTCTTTTCCAATTTAAATGGTTCCCTAACTCTATAATTATCTGTATTTGAAGAAGGGATACCTTCCCCTTTTACCATTTAAAAATGCTGCTCCTTCTGCATTTTGCTCCGTTTCAGTAATACAAATAATGGCGTTAATTTAATTTTGTATTAATTTTCTCATGCATGTAATGAAATCCAATTCCCTTGTTAATCTAGCAATCTAAGCAAACACAGTATAGGAACACTACAGGAGAACACTTAATCCTCCATCTTGTTCCTCTCTAATGTGCTTTTGATTTTTTTTAAGGGTGAAATGAGAGTGTTTCTGTGCAGACAAGGCCAGTTATTACCTTTCCACATTTACTACCCCAATTTAAGTTAATGTGTTGCTGATGCACATCCAGGTATCGGTGGTTCCTATCTGTACAATTTTTCTGTTCGGGGAACCAAGCCCCTGCAAAGCGGTTGGCACATGAGAGTTTCAACGTGGGGAAAGAAACTGCATCCAATTCCCAGAGAACTCTTGTTGGGTTGGGTTGGTTGTTTTTTTTTTTAAATTCTGAGTGGTTTTGCAAAAGACAAACTGGTGTTGGAGGTGATGTGACATCTTTGTCTCTGCAAAGACCTCTCTCCAAGTGCTGCCAGGCTTCCCACCGGCAGTGTCCAGTTCCCAGGACTTTGTGTCTGTTGTGTGCTGTTGAATTTTGTCAGGCTGAAATTTGGCAGAGAAGCTGTGAGCCCAGTGTCAGTCCTGACCTTTCCCAAGGTGGCTGCTGCTCCTTGTCACTGCTGACCTACTGGGGATGTCCTGATGGTGTGTGGCTCCACTGGTGCTGATGGCTCTGCTCAGCAGCAGCCTCTCAACCAGGTGGAATGGCTGTGGGAGAAGGGGAAAGCCCTTCCATGCACTGAGATCAGCCTCTCCTTGCAATGAAATCAGCATTCCACTGCTGGAGGAGCTGAGGGCATCTTTTGTCTCACTCTGTCCCTGACAGGTCTGGATGCTGGCCAGGCTGCACAGCCAACACGTCCATGGCTTTCAGCTCAGAACGGGGTGTTATTCCAGGTCACTGCAACTCGAGGGGACAAGGATCAGTGTTTGCTGCTTTATGTTTGTCTGACAGTACTTTCCCAGTGAATTTCCAGGCATAGCCTCCTCCAGCTGAGCTGCTCTGAGGGGTGCTGGGTCTGACATGCACACATGTGACTTGGCCCCCAGGCAGCACTTCATGGCTCTCGTGGGATGTTTGCTCCTGCAACATAAACAGGACAGATCGGCCTTGGTGTCCCTGCCCACAGCAGGGGGGTGAGAATGGTCTGAGCTGGGGGTCCCTTCCCACCCTAACCACGCTGTGATTCTGATTTAAGGTCCTATGCAGACAGAGCTCAGCTCTGTGCTGCCCAACCCATCCACACCCATGCCACAGGCATTTATTTAAATGAGAACCAGATGCAAAGACCCTGGGGTTGGCTGAGCTGAGGCAAAATTAAGGCTTTCTCTCGAAGGTCTTACCCACTGGCAGGTCCCTTCTCTAGATCTGAAACTCTAAAATCCACAACCTTCATTAGCTCTGCAGAAGCCAGTTTGATTCTGTGGGGACCTTCCCCTGAAGATGCCTGCTGTCCCTGAGATGATTTCTGGCTGTGCTGGATTTGGGGTGGCTGGAGTGAAGGCAGCTGAGAGATGCAGTAGATCACAAAGATTGGCCAGGCTGATGAAGCATCCCAGCAAATCATCCGTCACTTAAGGAGCTGTTGATCCGTGGTATCCCCGAGCCTGCTGCACCCTGCTCCTCTGAGAAATGGGGGAGAGAGGAATGGGGGAGAGTGAATGTTGGCCACCTAGCATTATCCCTACTCTACATCCAAAGCACAGCACTAAGCTAATAAGAGGAAAACTATACCCCAGCCAAACCCAGGACAACCACAGGAAGCATCTCATGGAATAGTCTGTCTGTTTTATTGCTGCATGCACTGGAAGCCTGAGCTGCAATTTTTATAGAAATGCTAAAATTTATAATTTCTTAAATCTCCTGTGAAGTTGTTTTTATTATCTTCAGTGTTTTCTCCTTCTCTTTTCTTTGCACATAACTAATGAAACCTCAGAAAGAGAGAAGAGAGAAGCAGCAGAGAAGAGAGAAGACCAGAGCAAAGGGAGTGAGACACATCCCATGAAAAGGGTGACCTCAGCCAGCAGGATCAGATGTCAGGTGGGGAGTACACTTGGACAGAGCCCCAGGAATGTGTCTCCCTCTCTGTACTGAAGCAGCACCTGGAGATTGCGGAGAATTGCCTGGGATGTACCAAAGGGTGAATTTTCACAATGCTGTTAATTCTGGGCTGGCAGCAGAGCTGGGGCTGGTCCCCTCACTCTGACATCACCCTCTGCAGTAGATTACAGCTCCTGAGTTTGGAGTTCCAGGCATCACATGGGCTGTCCTTAACATGTTTAGTAGGGTTTGAGGGTTTTCTCCTTTCTCCTCCTGATTCAAAACTTTGCTTCCAGGGGTCTGGGCAGGGAGCTTGGGACTCCACATCCTGGGAAGGGAGCTGAAAAGCACCTGTACATTCAGCATGTGTCACACTATCTTCTCAGGCTCATAAATAATTAATTGTATGGATGTGAGGCTGTCTCTCGAATCAGAACATCTAAACTTGGGCACTCAAAATGTAATTTAAACTTCAAATTTGAAGAGCATCCATGCTCCCATCTAATTTTAGATATTAAACTTTTTCCCGCCTGCTCTATAAAACCAGTGAAGATGCCTGAGTGGGCCTCTCCTCTGCTGACTCTAGAGCAAGCCTCGGGGTGGGCTGGAAGCAGGTGCCATGACCTCGGGCAGTAAAGGAGAGCTGTGTATTTCAATCTCTTTAAAAAGTCTGTCAGCCCCCCCCAAGTGGGTGAAAGCAGATCGTCTTCCCTTTTCCTTGTTTTTGCTAATGATGCCTGTGTATTTTCATTTATTGGTTCCCTCATTTGGGTTCAGTTCTGCCAGATGACTCCTGTCAAAAGCTCACAAAACCTGCAGTAAACAGCCTACTGTTAATCAGAGCAACTTGGGAGCTCCTTCTGGGAATAAGTTTCGGATTCTGGATTATCCTTATTCCTTAATTTATCCTTATTTCGGATAAGTTTGGGAATAAGTTCATGTTCCAGCCCTGGGAGGTGTTCCAGTATTGCTGCTTTCAAAATCATTGAAAATCCTCAGGTGCCCTATATTTTTGTTCCTCAGGTGTCTAAGTGTGAAGTTTGGAAATTAATAACTAAACTCCTTTCCTTTTGAAAGCAATTCCTGCCCCCTGAGTCTGGCATCCTTTGGACTTGACCTCTTTTTCATTAATGGAGGTATCCATGGGATCGAGGCATGGTTTGGGTTGAGAAGAACCCCAAAGTCCCCCTAGTTCCAACCCTTTGCACTTTCAGCATTTATGTCTGGGCAGGTGACTTGCCCAGCTGTCTGTCCCTCCTGAGGAATCAAAATGGAAAACACTGCGCAGGCTGCAGAAGCACTGTTTCCTGCACTGCTCCCAGTGCCTCCTTGTGGATGCCCTCTGGCCCCTTCCAGCTCCTCGACCTCTGCTAAAACAGCCCTGATTTTGATGCATGTCAAACATGCATGGAAATGGTGCCAGGTCAGCTGAGGGGTCAGCGTTTCTCTCCTCTGGGTCATTAACTTCTCAACTGGCTGCACAGTTGGATCTGAGCTCCAGTGAGCTGTTCATCAAACCCTTCCTTTGTATTCCCATATGTGCAACTCAGTCTGGGCTGTGATTTACACAACCCAACATCAAACACTGCTCACAAAGCTGCTGGGAATTTTATTCTTTATTCCTTATAAAATCCTCCTGGTGGTCAGAGATGGGGGGAGATTCCTGTTTTTACAGAGGGTCATCTCCTCTATGTGGCATCAATTTGAATGAATTTGCACAAGGTATTGAGTAACTTTTGGGAAGGTGAGAACTTGTTCAGGATGGAGCTTCAGAAGGAATCAGGACAACTTCCAAGCCACTGCTCCTGTTTTCCCTGGGCTCAGGGAGCAGCCCTGGCCACACAGGAAGGGCTGTTCATTCCCTGGACTGGCTGTGACACTGCAGTTGCGTGGTGCAGCAGCTGCATCAGATGGGCTCCTGCTCCCGTGGACTTCGCATTCCCCAGCTCATCTGCACCCCCCTCCGAGCCAGGGCTGTGCCTTGAAGGAGAAGGTAACTTCTGAAAACAGAGAGAAAAGACATCACTGCTCAGCAGCTGCTGGAGTTTCCCCTGCTGCTCCTGGAGGTCTGCTGGGAACAGAGCACTGCCATCAGTCCCTTCTTCTCCATAGCATTTAAAAACATGGAATCTGGATGTTTTCAGGATGTTAAGTAAAAGTTCAGCACTAGTTTTCATTCTATGACAATAAGATGCTTTTTCAGCTGAAGGAATCCATTTTCCCCCTTTTCTGTTTGTTTCTCTGCAGCTCTTCCTCCTGCAAAATCTCCAAAGGACCCTTGAAGAGTTGACAGGAGGCCTGCACACTGCTCCCCTCAGGGCCATCCCCCTGGCGCTTTGGAAGAGGATGGAAAATGAGGAAGGAGAGGCAGGAGCTGAGAAAGCCACGCTTTCTCAGGGTGCTGGAATGTCCCAAGCCAGGCACTGGGCTCTTGGCTCAGAGCAGCAGGAAGGTGTCTGCTGGCAGCTGCTGCTGGGAGAATGGTTCCTGCTGCACCTGCTCTGCTTCAGACATAAATCCCAGTTTTTCCTTAAACTTCAATTCCAAGTGCTGCCAAGTATACTCCATGCAAAGCCCTACTCTGCAGTGCTGCATCGCGCCCATCCCCGTGGCCATCTCTGGATGCAGAGGGTTATCACTGGGCCTCCATCACACCTTGTAGGGCACTCTACTCTTTCTAGAGAAATTAAGTTATTGATGGAAAAGGTCAGCTGCCAGTCATTTGTCATGTGGAAAACACTCATTTTGTAAGCATTTTTAAGGGCCAGAGCAGAGTTTATTCAACAGTGGGTGCATGAGGGCCCTGATCAGGGATCCAGGAAGTCCTGGGAAGCCTCTGGGATGGGAAAGAAGGATTGCAGGAGGTAGCTGAGACTTCGCCTTTCCCTGATGCAGTGGTTCCCACACAACAGTGTTTGTCACAGTGTCTCTCTTCCTAGCCGTGGTGCCTCCTGCAGGCATAGAACTGCTGCAGAATTCCTTGTTATCCACTGCAGAATTCCTCGGTATTCCTGCATGCTGGAGTCAGGATGGGGCTGTTGGGCATGTGTGGACAGTGGTGGCTCCTGGGGTTTCAGAGCAGAGGTGCCCCAGGAGAATATGTGCAAGTCAGTCTGGCCATGTAGGAAAGCCAATGTCTTGGTTTGGAAAGACAGGTGTCTGCTGAGGAAGGCAGGACCCTCCCTTGGAATGGAGAATGTAAGCCCCCTCTGTCCTGGGTTGATGGTGCCTTCTGTTCCCATTATCCCAATCGTGTGGCTTTGTCCTTCATGTTTGTTATGTCTACCAGCTGCCCCCCCCTTGGGGGGGGCAGGGCTAACTGGCTTCTGGTTTTTTTTGGGGGGGGGGGCTAACGCCTTGCCGCTGCTAGCCGCTTGCTGCTGCCGCCGCTTGCTGCCGCTAGCCCCCTGCCGCCGCTAGCCCCCTGCCGGTGCTAGCCTCTGGCTGCTTCCGTTTTTCTCCTCTTCTTTTTTTTCCCCCCTCTCCCTCCTCTTCTCCCCTCCCCCGAAGAGCATTGAACCGGCTCCGGACTTGACCTGGGAACATCCGGGAAATCTCCGAAGCCTGCAAGAGAAGATTTGTGCCCTCCCTGCACAGCAACGGCTTGAGTACTGCTTCCTTTTCCCTTGTGTTGGGGAGTGTTTGTTTTTGTCTATTGGTCAATAAACAGGTTTTTTCCACTTTTCCTCCGAGGAATTCCTTCCCAAACCCTGGGTTGGGGGGAGGGGTGGTGGAGGTTTGTTTTCTAGGGGGTTCCTTCTGGAGGTTCTCCCCCTAGGTTGTCCTAAACCAGGACACCCCTCCCTCCAAATTATTATGATTTTGAAATTAAGGCGCTCTCAGGAAAAGATACGGGAATAGGAATAACAGTTCTTTACTAGGAAAATTAAAATTAAAATGCAGCAGTACAAAAAAACCCCCATTGACAGGGTCAGAATACAACCTGACACCCTGTTGGTCAGGGTGTTGGTAGCAGTCCAATTAAAATAATGGATGCAGTCCTCTTGGAGTGACAGATGTAGTTCCATTGAAGCAATGATCCTGTAGTAAGGTGTAGTTTTCCTCTGAAGATCCAGTAGTGGTATAGATGGTTTTCATCTTCCTCTGGGAATCCAGTGGAAAACAGGCTGCCCTGGTGTTCTGAATCTCAGATTTTTATCCAGGTAGGAATGCTTGACTCCTCCCCTGTGAGCATCTCACAACGGGATGATGAAATATTATCAGTCATATGGTGAGACTCAATGGCCCATTAACAGAAGATATCCTCCTGGAGGGAGGATGGGTCCTGGAAGAGATAAAGAATACTGCCCCACCTGGTCTTAACAGCTGGCCCATTAACAGAAGATACCCTCTTCCCCCTTCCAGTTATGAGGAATGGAAGAGGTAAAGAAACATTGCCCTACCTGGTTTTAGCAGATGATAATAGAATACATACTTTTGGTTACATCTTGCATTGCAACCAAAGACAGCCACAAACAAAAATGTATTTTTAAAATTATTAAACAAATTAGTGTCCTAAAATCATTGGTGGCTTCTCTGCAGTGGGTTCAGAGACAGCTTCCAGCTTGGGAAATCCCCAAGTTCTGTGGCTGGGAAAGGCTGAGGTGGGACAGACTGTGTCTGCCAGGCATGGCTTGCTCCTGACCCTTTCCCATGCCATCTGTTGGGGACCACCTTGGCACAGCTGTTGCACCTTGGAACAAGGTGAACTCCTCAGTATTTGCTGTCCTAAATCCAATTACTGCTCATCTCATTCATGTGGCTGGAGAGTTTGGGATAACTTGAGGTGGGGGGTTGTCTTTCCCCTTGAAGCTTTTTGCTTATAAATTCCCTTGTAAAAGGTCATTCACAGGAGGCACTGATTCAGCTTTTTAATTCACTGAAATGCAGGTAAAGCTTTGGGAGCCTCTGGTGAGTTGTGAAGGGTTTATTTCATCTTGCTTTTTACTATTGACACCATTCCAAATCTTCCCAGTGTCTGCAGCTCAGCTTGTGTGAAGTCACATCCCTGTTACAGCCCATGTTTTTTCACCTCCGGGTGTGGTATCTTTTGGGAAAGAAGGGAGCAGGGAATAGTCCCTGCTCTGGTGCCTGCTCCCTGTAGGAGCATTCCTGCCTGGGAACACAGCTGAGGACTGGACGGGTGCTGGGGAACTGAGTCCTGGGCCCATCTCCTTTAATTGTCCACTCCCAGTGCTCTAGTTTGTTTGGAATATTGTCTGTTTCACAGTCTGCTCCAAAGCCCATGGGACAATGCTTGTTACTCTCTCCTAACTGACAACATTGTTATTTAGAGTGTGGGTTTGTTCCTGCTTTTATAAACTTTCAGGGAGGAAATTCACAGGTGTTGAGTCAGTTGCTGCTCCCTCAGCCGCTCTCCTATGGATTCACCCCTCTGCCATGGGCAAGGGATACCTTTTACTAGACCAAGCCCCATCCAACCTGGCCTTGGACACTTGCAGGGATCCAGGGACAGCCACAGCTTCTCTGGGCACTCTGTGCCAGTCCCCAGAGAAGATTTTGAGAGCAATGCAAATAATAAATATGCCAAGTGGGGAAAGGCATTACAGCCCTCCAAGTAGGGAAGAGCATCACAGCCCTCCAGCACAGGAAGCACATTAGTCTGTGGGTTTGCTTCTGGCTTTGGCTGTTTCTAGCTCCTCGTTTTTGGCTGCCCCTCACACCTCCTGCATAGCTGGGTTCTAAAGAGAGGTTGTGTGTTCCCCGTGAACATGTCCTTAAAACTCCAGCCAGGGCCTCTTGGTGCGCTCCCATGGTGCTCACTGTCCTGCCAGGCAGGCAGTTTTCCTGCTGGAAATGCCCGGCAGTTACCAACACAATACCAGTCTGAATACAAACCTTTTTTAGGATTTCTGTTAAGTGCTGGCAAACAACAGAGTGGCTGCCAATTACTGCTATTGAAATTCACATTCGAATTTCCCTGTGCTGGAGCAATTTACTCTAGGTTTCTTTAAAAACTGTTTTTATTTTCTCAGTAGAAAATTCCCCGAGGAAATCTCCCTGGTAACCAGGGATTATGCTAGGGGTCCTACAAAAAATGTGCTGCTGGTTTTCATGGACTCTTGGAAGAGAAAATAATCTTTCCAGTAAAAATTCCTGATCAGTCAGTATCCTGCAAATGTTTCAGTCCAGGTGCTGAACTGAAGGGATGTTTTGCTCCAAAAGCAGGATTTTAAGGGTGAAACAGCATGAAGAAATGATGCTGTTCTGACAGGCCAAAGGTATTAGTAAAAGGAATTGGAGGGGTTTAATTTGATGCGTAAACACCAACAGATTAAAAGGGAAATAACTTCTGTCTCTCAGTCAAAAAGACAAATCTCCAAGTGCCTTGATAAAGGTGTAACAGATGAATTTGCAGGTTCCAACCGTGAAGGCAATGTGAGCAAGGAATTTAAAAATGATCTGATTGACAGAGGGTGTGGTTCATGCTGGATCCCTGTTGGGAGCACCAGCTGCCCCTCTCCATCCCACACCAGTGGCTGCATGACAAACAGGTTTTGGTCTCACCTTCATTTGTGGCACTGCCCTAGAATCTGTCTCTAGGAGTTTTCCCATAAGCCAGGGCAGCTGTTAGTCTGTCTGAAAGTGTGCTGTAATTCCCTGCTGAAACAAAGTGTTCCCAGGGTGGATAGCAGTGCAGAGAGAGCTCTGGCTGCTTTAGGACACACAACTGGAACGGGAATGGGGAAGAGGAGCCAGTGCCCAAGGACAGGTTCAGCACCACCACCTCCTCTCAGGTCTCCACGAGTTTCATTATTCTACTCCTTCCTTTACAACTTCCTCCTGTTTTCCTGCTTATCCAGAGAGCTTGTTGGGGCTTTTTAACATCTTCCCCGCTAGGAATGTAGATCTGGTGGCAGCAGCACCCAAAGAGGCTGTAAGGGAGCTGGAGAGGGGATTTGATCAAGAGCCTGGAGTGCCAGGACAAGAGGGAATTTCTCCCCACTGCCAGAGGGCAGAGTTAGATGGGATACTGGGGAGAAATTCTTCCCTGTGAGGGTGTTGAGGCCCTGGCACAGGTTCCTAGAGAAGCTGTGGCTGCCCCTGGATCCCTGGAAGTGTCCAAGGCCAGGTGAGATGGGGATTGGAGCAACTTGGGACAGTGGAATGGGCGGAACTGGATGAGCTTTGAGCTCTCTTTCAAACACAACCACTTTGGGATTCTGTCAAAGCTCCTTCCCCCAAAATGGCTCAGCTGCTGGGAGTTGTTACTTGGGAACATTTGGCTGTCAGGAATCTTGTCTTAGCTGGAAGTTACACAAAAGTGCTTCTTTGCACTTGCAGAAACACTTCCCATCCTGATGACATTATTTTCTCCTTCCAGACTTCTGTGCTTTGGTGAGAAAAGAATATCTAATACACACATTCTGTGGCACCTGCTGGTTCCAAAACACCCTGTCAGGACAACTGTCTCGTTCCTTGCCCCAAACTTGGGTGAATTTTGTGGAAGGACAGAGTTGGGTGCTTAGGTGTGAGTGTTTGATCTTTGTTCTCTGTCCTGGGTTGCAGTGTAGGATGTGCCCTAAGTATGTATTCTATCACCATCCTCATGAGCTGTTGAAACCAGGTGGGGCAATGTTTCCCTTGCCCCCTCTCTCTGGGCTATCTTCTGTTAATGGGCACATCAATGCCTTGCTGCATGACTCATAGGTAACTCCCTCCAGGAGCTATCTCTGTTTAATGACTCATAGAAAGATATCAGCCCATTGTGAAATGCTCCGCCCAGGGGGAGGAGCCAAGAATTCCCTGGATATAATCTGGAATTTGGGACAGCACAGGGAGCCCTTACTCATTGGATTCACAGAGGACAAGAGCTACCAGACCCTTTTACAGGATCACTGCTTCAACAAGACCACTTCATCTGGACTACTACCACCACCCTAACTAACAGGGTGTCAGGTTGTATTCTGACTCTGTCAGGGGTCATTTGTATTATTGCTTCTTATTTATTTTATTTTACCTTATTTCTATTAAATTGTATTTCTGACTTGGAGTCTCTCACTGGTTTTGCTTTCAAACTAGCACATTCTCCCCGAAACAGCCATAAAGAGAAGCTGAGAACCCAGCATGGGGGAGCAGAACTCTCCACAGGTGTTGACAGGCTGTTAGCTCAGCCCCAAATACTGCCAGTCCATCTCTCTGTGATTTTGGTCTCTGCTTTCGGAACCCTGGGATCATTCAGGTTGGCAGGTAGGTGACTGAGCACCGCTCTGCACTGGTGCTGCAGGATGCTCTGGTGAATGGGTCTGTGGTGCTTGTGGGACTGGGTTCTATCATTCCTGGGGAGCACTCAATAGGTGGGAGTGTCCAGCCAGGAGCACAGAAATGTCCCAAACCAGTGCAGCTGAGCTGCAGGGGATAAACACGACACACACACATCCAAAGAACTAATTTATATCTCACTACATGTGAAATGCCATTTGCCACACAGCAGAGTAGCTTGAGCCTCTCTGCTTGAAACTGGATGAAATGAGAACACCACCCTCACATGTTCTTCCAGTAAAATTAACAACTAAAATGGTTTGAAGATGCTATGACAACAAGGCTTAACTCTCTAGGTGCTGCTCAGGACTTTCTTTTGTCGTTGTTGTTCTGGTTGGGCTTTTGGTTTTCTTTTTTCCCCTTCTGCTTTGCTCTTTTATTAAACAGTTGTCTGAAGTCAATGCTGTCAGTGGAACATTTTTGATTGGTCAGACCAGCTTTAAAGCAGCTTTGGGCTACAGCATCTTTCTAAGTGGCCTGTCATAGGTTTGGCTGGGGAGCAGGAAATCCCTGATAGTGTGAGAAATGCCCTCTGTGCCCTAGCAAGGAAGGCTGCCTGGGGATTTACCAAGGAATAGCTACCAGGGAAATTTTTCCTTCATTTCCCTGCCTTTTGCTGGTATCAGGGAAGACCCAGGGCATCACCTCTGGTTTTCCCCTTGAGGCAGTTGCAGTAAGGCTGAATCTGATTCAGGCCCTCTCTACCTGCCTGCACAGGCCTCGTGCCCATCCTGACCCTTCATGCCTTGGTTTTGTGTTAAAATGCAGAGATGGAGCAGTTCAAAGCAACTTTGCTGACATGCCTCGTTTGAGCAGAGATGTCTCTGCTCAGGCCCATGTCACAGAACTGTGGGATCCTTTCTGCACAGGTCCATGTCACAGAACCACAGACTCATTGAGGCTGAGCTCTGACAAAACTCTCAGTAGGCACTCCTGAGGTGAACAAACAGAGAACTCTGCTGCATTTACCCTGTGCCAGGAGGTAGCAGGGCAGCCTCTCCTCTCAATTGCTTTGCTCTTCCCACAAGCTTCTCCAGCCTTCTGAAACATGAGATTTATTGTAGGTAAACCACAGAAGCTCTTTAAAGTGTTCCATGCCTTGTTCCCTAGCAAGCAACAGGCACTCCTGATGCCTCAATTATTCCTCTTGCCAGACGCCAGAGTGAACCAGCTTGTTCCCTTGCCAAATTCTGGGCTGCCTCCTTTCCCTTCCTACCTCCTTCCCCATCACTTGTATTTTCCTGCACTCAGAATAATGGCTGGTACATGCAGCGAAATCAAGTTGGATTGCAGTGATTTGGAGTTGAAGGGCTTTTGGATGCCTTCTCCAATTGTTTTGTTTGCGAGGAGGGAACAAACCCCACTGTTCAAACATGGTGGTAGGAGCAAGGGCTGGTGTGCTGGCGAAGCAGTGCTCCATGGAAGTAGCCCTGGAAAGCAATCCATTACCCTGGCTCCCAGGGATTTCTGTATTAATGGGCAGCACCGGAGCCATGACTCACTGGACCACCACTGCTGTTGTCTAAAAATATCTCAGGAGAATGTTTCTGATGGATATTGAAAGTGAGTCACTCTTACCAAGAAAAGGGCTTAAAGAAAAGTTTGTGTACTGATGGAAATGACTCTCATTTCCAGGGCAGGGATTTTCCAGAGCACACACGCCTTGGTTATCCCACTGCATCCATCCCAGCTGCTCCAGACTGGCTGTCACCACGGGGCCTCTGCCCTAGACGAACAAGAGCCTAATTAACATTGAAAGTGAAGAGATCAATAACCAATAGGAAATCAAATACTAAGAACTGTGTTACTGGGACCAGTGAACATTGAACCAATGAATTTCTCTGGGTTTTGACTGTATAAGTATGGGAAAGATGTAGCAAAAATTCTGTGTGATGGAAATATTTTCTCTGCACAACCCAGGCAATGTGCAGATGAAATGATTCCTGTTGCACATCCTGGCCAGAATAAAGTAATGCCTTTCTCTAACACTAAAATTGTTGTTGGAGAGTTTTTGGTTTTGATGCAGTTTTGGTGACATCCTTGGAGCAGGGCCACGAACAAACCTGGACCAGTGGAGGGATGTTCCTTGCAGTCCCAGCCTGTCTCACTGACTTTTTCTGAGGGGTTTCCAGTGCAGCTGATGCCTCTCACTGTGGGCAGATTGGAGATCCTGCTGCTCTCCAAGCAGGGAAGCTCCTGGGACAGACAGTCCCAGATTTTGAGCTCTAGGAGCTCATAGTGCTGCCCAACTGTGTGGCCACCTCCATGGCCAACCCGGGGTTTAAAGTTTAAAGTCGAGGTTTAAACCCTGCTTGTACTGATGAAAACCCAGAGTATCCCGCGATCCCAAGGGAGACTCCTTCCCAGTAACACAGAGGCTGTGGGTAAATTGCTCAATTTCCTAAAGCTCTCCCACAGACTGTGAGAAGCAGCTTTAGAGGCCGGCAGGGAAATGCCTGCTGAATTCAGGCAGCCGCATTTCCTCCTGTTGCACTGCTCCTCCTGCCCAGGAGCCCACTGACTGAAAATCTGCACTTGGAGTGTTAAAATCTGCACTTAGAGTGCTAAAATCTGCTCTTGGAGTGTTAGCCACAGCTTTGGAAAGAGCAGTTTTCCTGTGCCTCTGTTCACAGGGACTTGTTGGAGCCTCATGCTCAGCTTGGACCGTTCTGGAGCTCCAAATGCAATTTATCGTGTTGTTTGGTTACTTTCTGACACTACTTTGTTCCTTGGAGATTACATTCCTTTTCAAAATAGCTCCAAAATGAAACACTGCTGTTTTCTATGAGTTTTTATTGTGAGTAGAATAAAAATGGGATGGGTTGGTATCTCGCCTGAGGTAGTTTGCTAAGCACAAGATGGTTTATAAACAAAAGGACAGTGAGGGGCTGGAAGAAGGCTTGGGGCAGATTTAAGAACAAATTCTGTAATTTTTTTCCAAACATTAGGAGACCTTTTCCATCTCTACAGCTACGTGAAAGGAGACTGTAAGCCCAGGTGGGGCTCAGCCTCTTTTCCTGGATAACAAGTGGCAGAAAAAGAGGAAATGCCCTCAAGTTGTGTCCAACCCTCAGACACTGTCTGGAGAGATCATTAGGGATAAAATGAGGGGCGAGCACACACAAATATGGCAACTGTGCAGAAGTCCTCTACTGAGGCTGGCTGGCCTGGAGTAGAGCTAACACATGGATCCCTTCACTTATTTGGGCTGCTCCATGTGCTCCCAAGAAGGGGAAATGTTGTTTGTTCCTTGTGGCAGGGTATAAACATTCGTCCTCTCCTTCCTGACCCCGTTGCTTTGATCTGTGTGCTTTTTCAGCCATGCCTACTGGCCATGGAGAAACACATCAGCATGACTGATCTGTTTTTCCTTTACAAAAAATGTGCATTTAGTCTTGGGAAGTGGGACAGGGAAGGGGGATTGTGGAGCTGTAGGGAAAACCAGCACATCCCTGACAAGGCTTCAGGTGGGCTGGTTATTGCAGACAGTGGAGATTTCAGGTCAAGCTACTTTTGCTTCTTAGAAAGATTTGCTGTTTCTTCTTTGGTGCCAAACAGGTTTTGCCACAAGGAAAAAGTCCTAAGGTGTGTAATGACTCTGCCCTTCCTGGGCAGAGGGCTGTTTTGCTTCAGCAGAGAAGATAAAGAGGAAAGGAGAAACTTAGGAAATTTTATCAGTGTAATTCCGGGGGCCAGCCTGTAAGTGAGCAGGGGTCAGGTGCTCCTTTTCTGGATCCATTCTGTTGCTTTTGAGTACTTATCCCCATCCCTTCCCTCCAACTAAGTCTTGCAGAACATGAGGAATGAGTCCCGCCTTGTGAATCTCACAGCCCTCAAGGCAGCCTCAGGATTTGGGGGGTTTGACTCATAATTTCTGCACAGCTGGGGCTGGCAGCTCAGCATTTAATAGCTGTGTGCCTGAAGGAGTGACTATAAAACATCATGTTTAGATTCCTGTAGCATTCATCATTTATTTGAGAAAATACAGCACCATGCATGTAGGCAGACCCAAATATGGTAAATGCTCCATCATCTCTGTCCCAGACAAAGGAATGATCCGGGTTCCAATGCCTTCTTCTCACCCTGACCCACACCTGACACCAACTATACATCTATTAAGGCTGTTCAGCAGCCACCATTAACTACTGAATTCATGGAAAAGCAGGTCCAGCAATTAGAAGTTTAATGCCTGGAGCTTCAGAATATTTTCTTGTTTTGTTTTTATTTTGTTTTTCTTCTCTATGTAAGTGGATTGCTTAAACTGAATTTAACATACATAGGGTCAGTCCTCTCTGACTGAAAGATGTGATAGTATTATTTAAGTTTGGAAATGACTGGAAGTAAATCAAATTTAGGTCATTTTGCTTCTGAATAAGAACTTGCATTGCGGGATTGAATGCATTTTAACTAATCCACTTAAAGTCAAGCAGTGACTTAATTTAGATTATTTTTCCTGAGCTGTCTGTCTAGGTAAGAACTTACACGACTTTCCAACCCACCCTGCTTCACTCGGGTGGAGCAGTGTACCACCAGCAGAATTAAATCCACATACACAAATCACAGTGCTGGGTTCCAAAGTGTGAAATTAAATACAAAACATGTATTTGGGAGCATGAAGTCATGGTCTGGATGAGGTTTTATTTCTCTCCTTTCTAAACAGCCAGTCGAAATACAGCACATGCCTATTTGGGGAAAAAATACAGTACATAGGATAAGAATTTGAAGCAAGTCCAGAGAGTATCTTTGCTGTCCCTGAGGCAGTACGTAGTGCAGCAACTGGGTAAAGGTCTCAGGCGATTTCATGGTCCCATCTGCCTTCTTTATCTGTTTTTTACAGAATACAGTGTCCTGAGGAGTATCAGCTTCTTGTACGTGGCGTTTGCACGACTGGCTGTTCCAGGTCACCTAGAAGAACTGGGGCTAATTTGTCACTGAAACAAATGAGAACACAGGTGACTGCTGTGGCTGCCTTTCTTCTTGGTGGGGTTGCTCATGCAGGAGATGGTGAAAGTCTTGTTCTTCAGGTAAGCAGAAGTTTTGTTTAGTAGTGCAAGCAAGTGGGATCCTGGATGCTTAATTAGGAGTTCAGTTCACCACAAATTAACCCACTTCCCTCTCTTTGAAGTAGGGATTGACTGTGCTGCTTTTCCAGCACAGCTTCTTTACACAGAATCACTTACATAGGAAAAGCCCTCTAAGACCATCAAGTCCAGCAATTCCCCCAGCCACTGCCAAGGCCGTCACTAACCCATGTCCCCAAATGCCACAGCCACATGGCTTTTAAATCCCTCCAGGGATGGGGACTGACACTGCTGGGGGGAGCCTGTGCCAGGGCTGGACAGCTCTTTCCACGGAGATGTTTTTCCTAATATCCACTCTAAACCTTCCCTGGCAGAATGAGGCCATGTCCTCTCGTCAATGTTTTCCTGGCAAGCGCTAGCCCTGGGCAGTTCAGTGCCACAGCTCCTCAGATGGAAAAGGCTAGCTTGTGAGAGGTGTTACATGAAACATGGATTTGAGGAATAAGCCCAGGGCTTGTGTACTTCCCTGGCTGGCAGCGGATCTCATTGTTTGGGCTGGATGGGCTGGCTGCTTCCTGCTGGCCATGATAATGGGTCGCGAATGGGGAATGGCAGTGTTTGCCGGCTGGGAGCCAGCCTGGGATTATCAGCTCTTTGCAGGGCTGCTGCCCTCTTTCCTGTGGCTGAAAGTGCCAGACAGCTTGTGCTGCATGCTGAAAACGTGCTGGTAACAGACACTCTTGCAAACAAAGCAGAACTTTTGCACTTGGATATTAATTTCTGAGAGACTTCAAAAATACTATTTAATTTTACAATAAAGATTTGAAATAAATTTGGCTAAGATATAGATACATTCATGCCTGAAAACTGGTGTCAATCTAGTTAAACTAAACAGTAATGTATGTCAGAGTGTGGGGTTACTATAGGTATTTTATGTAGGTCAGGCCACACCATTTCAGGAAGTGACTAAGTGTTGCTCCAAACTGTCACCTGCTAACATCTGAAGCACACTTCAGATGTGTCACAACCTGGGCAAATATTTTGACTAAATTAGGTGTCATTGAGGAGATAGCTAGGAGCTCTCTTTCTCTCTCTCTCTCTCTTTCTCCTTCTTTCTCTCCCTTCTCCCTTCCCTCCATGATGTGCCCAAACAGTGGCTGTGAAACCCTGCTATTTGCTGTGTCTGGAGTGCTGAAGGACTCAGTGATCAGAAGTGATGGAACTGCTTCACCAGCACTGTACAAGAGGTCTCCCACAGCAGCTGTCTCTCCCCACAGGGAGGTTTTTTGGGAGCTGTGCTGGTTTGCATTACGCTGATGTCTAACCAGATGTCTCCAGGAGCAACCTGTGTGCTCTTAGATTAACCGTCTGATAAATCCGGGACGGGAACAGTGCTGAAACTGAGTCCAAGCAGCAGCTGGGCTGTTTGCATGCTGTCACTGCCTCTTCTGGAAATGAGACCCAATCTCTGCACCATGCTTTGTTGCTGAGAACTGGTGACAAATTCTGTCATGTAGCACATTTATAGGCAAAGAAGTGAACAGGGCAGGGGGAAACATCCAAATGAACTCTCTCTTGGTCTTCTGTCAACCCAGGGAGGTTTCACTCACAGTTTAGGATGCCAACAAAGATTCTTACTCCTCTATCTTCTCCTATATCTGGAAATGGGGGGAAAAAAATCATATCTCTGTTCAAAGGAAGGATGAGCACAGCTCCCTTCCAGTGACTTTAATTAAGCTACTGTGGGTGGGCCAGTAAGTTCAGCTTGCTCAGCAAGACAGCAGCATTTCTCCTTGTAATTGTGAATTATCTCATGAAGCAGCAGCCCTGCATTCTGATTGCATCAGCTGGTGTGTGAACTGCTGATGAGCTGGTTTCAGATAGGGAACCAGAGACAGTCCCACAGATCTCTGCCATGTACAGGTCCTTCCAGAGCAAAGGGAAACAACAGCCCCTGGCTCTGGAGGCTCTTGCACCTCTCCTGCTGGTAGTCGCTCTGTCCAACCTTCCCTAAATCCAGGCACACTACTGAGAGAGTGGAGGGAAAGGAGGAGAGGAAGATTTATCTGCTGCCTGAAGGGAAGTTACACAGAGTAGCCTGGGAGATGCAACTGGAATCACCCCAGGGCAGCCACCTCTGCAGAGCTGAGGTGATGGAGACCCTGGAAGGAAGCTCACAGGCTGGTACTATTCAGTCCTTATGAGAGACCTGGGATAGTCAAAGTATGACCCTGGCAAGCCCAAGGACATTCCCAAGCTGGGGGACAAACCGGAGCACAGGAAGGAGGCAGGGGTGCCATCCAGGGCACGAGGAGGAGCAGCAGACTGGCAGGAACAAAGTGCTGGTGTGCTGGATGTGTCCCCTTTGAGGCGGGCACAGCCTCTCCTGTGTGCTTGCTACAGCACCCTCCAGAGCTGCCCAGTGTGATGGTGCTTTTTGGAGGACAGCATCCCTCAGAGGCAGGCCACTGGGAGAGATCCAGCAGTAAGGGGGGGACAGAAGCATTGGTGATGATCCAAGATTTATATTAGATTTCATGGTCTGTTTTTTGTTTTCTCAGACTTTTACGAGCTGTAAACTGTGAACTAAGGATACACCAATGTTAGGAGTCATTCTGATGCTGCTATTTCAATATTTACACAGTTATCCATCCTTCTTCTGCATTTCTGGCATTTTTTTTTGGCTTCAGAAACATCTTCCCTTGGCAAAGGGTCCTCCAGGGCAATTTTCACTGCATGTAATAGGGTTTCATTTGCATTTGTTTTGAAGTGTCTGCCCTTTAATTTTATTAAATATTGTTATTTTCCAGTGCCATCAGGCAGGTAGAAGAGCTGTTCTTTCCTCTGGAGCAGTTGTTATTACCCAAACTTCCCCAAGGCAGGATGCACACATACACACTCCCAGAGATACCACCAGCCTGCCCTGTGCCTGCAGAAGGGGAGGACAGCACTGGAGGATGGCCCATAAGGGGACACAGAATCACTCTATTTGTAAACCTGATCATTGATTTGAGAGCAAACAAGCTGCTGCTGAAAGAGAAAAAGGAAAGAGTCATCCCGAGGCATTCAGCAATGAGCTATGCAAGGCACAGCTTCAAACCACAGGAAGCCCTGATATCCCACGAAGTAATAAATATTTTTCTATAAATACCAGTGTTTATAGTGCTTCTTTCATCCAGAAAGAACCCTAGTTGGCTTTTATGCACTGCATACTCAGTTTGGTAATTGCTTCTCCTCACCACTGCAACACAAGATATTCCTAAATATTCAGCAGTAGCAGAGGGTTAAGCACTGGGACAAGAAGCTCCAACAGGGGAGGGCTGTCCTGCTCCATCCTGCCTCTCTGGCCCCCACCCCACTGGTCTCAGTAAGTGAAAATAGCACCCAAAAAGAGGGCTGCTGGAGAAAATACCTCCAAGCCTCAAAAAGGGACAAATACACATACAAACACAGTAAAAAAACCAGTATACTGTTTCTTTAGTCAGTTTGCTCACGTGTGTACTTGGTTGTGAATCAAGAAGGGAGGATGTGGAAAGCTTTAGAAAAATCTGTTTAGGAAAAGGTACAGACCAGAAAAGGAGTGAGGAAGCTGGATGCTGCTGCCTTCCTTTAACTACCAAAGACCCCAAAACCCTCTGGCAGAAGGTGAGCCAGAAACAAGCTCTGTCACAGCCCAGTTTGTTTTCCCAGAGAGTTGAAACACAGAGTGTGTCCCCTCTGCTCCTTCCCATACAACAGGCCTCCTGGAAACCCTGAGCTCAGTACAAGCCTGTAAGTGCAAACTCTTTTGCTCAAGCTTTTCAGAGAGAGGAGAGAACTGCCAGCCTTCAGGAAGACACCCAACTTTATCCAAGGCTGTGACCTTAAGCTGTTTTATCTAAGAAGACACAAACTTATTGAAATACTCTTAAATAAAATGGGAACAGGCATAGCCTAAACTGTAAACTGTTTTTACATGAAAATTCCATCAGCTGGGCAGCCTTTTGAACCACCCTGAACCTTGAGTACAGGTGCATGACTGAGAGCAGGAGGTTTGGCATCGCTGCATGAGGCACTGCTGGGAGCTGACCAAAAGCATCAATCTTTCAGCTGTCAGCCACTAGCCAGCAATGACATCCTGGTGTACACATGCTTCCTGGCCTCCTTTGGGGCACGGCTGGCTGGATTTGCTGAAACCAGCTCATTCAGATAGGTAACTCCACCTGGGAGCAGGGCACTCAGGCAGGCTTTCTGCTTGCTGAGCAGGCAGGAAGGAGAGAGCAGTGGCAATCAGCAGAGTGTTTAATTGCATCTTCTCTGTGGCTTGCAGAGGATGCATGTATGTGTTTCTAAGGTTTGTCAGGTAAACAGCTGGTTTAAGCCAGCCCCTTTTACCTCAGAGGAGAGGCAACCATACCAAGCCAGCCTCACTGCTGCTTTTAGCCTGGAATTGGAGCTGTGCTTGGCCACAGCTGCGGCACCGAACCACTTGGAGAGGAGGAACAAGCAGCTAACACATCCAGCAGCACACGCCTGAGATGAGAGCGCAGTTTTCTGTGTAGGCAGACACCGGCAGGGAGGGCACAGGAGCTATGCTTCAAAGGTAGGACCTTGGACTAAAACCCAAGGCAGGGAACCCTCCCACTGCCCTTTGAGACCTAGCTGGAGTGCCTCAGGTGGGTCTCTGCAGCAGTTCTGTGTGTGTGGAATGCAACAGCAGTGAGACTTGGTGATTCTGCCATACAGGTGCTCTCTGCTGGGCAGCACTGCCCAGCCCCAGCCTCATGGTGCTCCTGTCCCTCGTTTGGCCAAGGCTCCAGGGCAACTCTCAAGTGCAGTCCCCTTCAGCCCTTCAAACAGGCATTGGGTGCTGCCTGCCAGCTGGGGATCAACTCCCCACCCTGGCAACTAGATTCTATCTGGCTAATGTGCATCCATTGTGCTCTGCTTGAACCCCAAATATTTTTCTCCAGAGTTGAAAGCTCTTTGTGACCATAATCTGCAAGTCCAAACAGAAGAAAAATCTCTGTTTAGTCTGAAGTGCAGAACTTGGCGTGGCTTGCGGGGGAAAATGCCAAGTACATGAGGGCTGTTTGCTCTCCTTGCAATAGTCATGGCTGCTCCTCAGCTACACTAAGGCACGTCTGATTGTCTTCTCTGCACCTCTGTATCCTGTGATTTATACAGTTTTCTCTCAGTGCTTTATGTGGTTTTGCGCTGTGGAAAGAACAAAAGCCCATCCTTCTGCCCCTCTGAGAGCCAGCTCTGTGGGAACCTTCTGAGGTCCCTCACAGAGCAAGGACCTCCTCCGGAGTCTCTGTGGCCCTTTGCAGGGAATGCTCTGCATGGTAGCAAGTGTGGCAGACAGTGGCAAAGATGCCACAAAGCAAACTCCGTAATACTCAGCAGCATGTTCGTCCCGTCTGATTTTTAGTTTTTCTTTTTTTGCGCCGAATACTCCCATAGAAGAGAAATATAGAGTGTTTCTTTCAAAACAGTAATATACACCACGTTTCCCTTCTGTTTCCTCCAGCAGATGGAGCCACTCAAAACCTGTTCCACCCACACATCAGTTTATCGGTGGGAGAGAAGAGGGAATTCTCCTGTTTTAAGCTCCCCAGAAATGGAGATGTTTCAGGAGTTAGTACTCACTACACTAGTAAGGCATTTGCTAACTCACCTTGTGATTCCGAGTGTGAAATTTCTTCCTGAGCTTCACAGGCTTTCCAAATAGTCCCAGTCTCCGTTCCCAAGACAGTGAGGTCTCACCTGGTATTTA
Organism: Cyanoderma ruficeps; assembly: GCA_008694505.1. Lineage (NCBI taxonomy): Eukaryota > Metazoa > Chordata > Aves > Passeriformes > Timaliidae > Cyanoderma > Cyanoderma ruficeps. The sequence continues at coordinate 224,001 of VZDJ01000099.1, read as the reverse complement.
CAAGCAGGCCTGCAATGGGATCAGAGGAGGCTTATGATGGAGGTGTGACGAATGATTTTGTCGTGACTCTCAGGGTCATATTTTCAAGAAGTTACAGACTTCAAAGGGACACAAATTTAAAGGGAGTACTTCGGGAGCACTGACACAGTGCTCTGTTCTGTCAGCAACAAGGGCTTTCACCCCCAAGCCCCTCTCACTCCACAGTGGGTCGATTGCTTTCCCATGGCATCAATCAGACCCAGCAGTGGGACAGTCAGGATCTCTCTCCTCAGCTGGAGTGACTTGCTGTAGTGTTTGACAGTGCTACAGGTTTCAGAGTTGTTTACCATGGGATAAAACCTGCCCTGCCATGGGGAAGGGAGTGTATTCTACCCGGAAAAAACACAAACCAAAACAAAACATTTCTTCCATAGTTACAGCCTAGGCCAGTTGTCAACTCCATTTACTGTCTGGGGGGGGAGCTGGCTTGGCCTACCTTGGGCCAACAGGGACATCGGCATTGTTAAAGTAGTGTGTAGAAGCACAAACAGTGGATGTGCAAGAGGAGAGTTGGAAACCTGGAAACTTGGAAATGCTGGAAACCAACATCCTGGTCAAGTTCAGAACTGGCAGAAACCCTTTCAGGAGAGGGTGGGTGCACATAATTCATTGCTGCCCCCAGAATGAGACTGTATTGAGAAAGGTTGGTAACTAACCACAAATACTGACAATGATGTTTACTTCCATTTCAGTCTGTGTCCAGTGAGCCATGGCAGCTCTTGGGGAACAGTCAGACCTTAGGAAGAGAGGTATTCCTTCTGCTCTCCTGTTCGTCTCAGCTGAAGATGACTCTCCAGTGAAAAAGGTAGATCCATCATGCAACTCCAGGGCCCCTCCTGGATAATGGTGCATCTGCACAAGTGTGGGCCCTGCAGAGGTAGCTGTTCCCTTGCATGTGCACAGCAATCCGGGTTCAGCACAGCCTGTAGGTATTTATGTCAATGGTCCAGTAGCAATTATGACTTAACATGGAAGGGGAGAAGAAAGGTTCTGGCCGGCCCAGGTTCTTGAGCCCAGCAGCTGCAGCAGAGGAGAGCTGAGGTGGCTGTGCGTGGCCATCCCGTGCCCAAGCAGGTGGCACAGCTCCCCAGAGGTGTGTGAGTCGGGGCACCGGGGTGCCCAGCAAAGTGATGGGAAGCAAGAGGGCCCGGTCGAAGGGCAGGCAGGGGCAGGCGGGTGCTCACCCGGCAAAATGTTCAGGGCAGAATGGGAGAAAGTGGGGAAAAATCCCCAACCACCCGCAGTGAGCAACCTCCCAGGTTTCTGAAAGGTGCAGGAGTGGCAGCGAGGGCTGCCTCCCGCCGTCCCCGGGTGCGCTAGGGCTTTTTTGGTGTCCAACACTGCACGGGCGGTACAGGCCGTAGCCCAGGCGATGATGCCGAGGGGTCCCAAGTGTCTCTGCGGTGGCAGGAGGTGCGATGGGTGCGACGGAGCGATGCCCAGCGAGGGCCATGCCCAGCCAGCCCTTCCTCGCCCAAGAACCTGCGGGCAGCGGGGAACAGGCACCGTGCCAGGGCTCCGCGTGCCGACCAAGGAGGGGCCGAGCCCCACCAGCCCCGTCAGCCCAGCCGCCGTGCGGCCCCCGCCCGTGGTGGGCGGGCGGAGGCGGCGCTGCAGCGCCCGGCGGGGCTCGGCGCTGCGACGGGAGCGGTCGGAGCGCAGCGGAGCGGCCGCGATGGGCGCCCCGGGCACGGCGGCGGAGCGGCGGCGACCGCGGCGGCGGCGGGGGCAGCTGCTGCGGGGGCAGCTGTGCACGCTGGCCGCGCTGGCCCTGCTTCTGGCCGGCTGCGTGGCCGGGCGTGGCGGTGAGTGCGGGGCCGTGCCGGGGGGCGGTGGTGGGGCCAGAGGAGCCCACCTGCGGACGGTCGGCGCCGCGGGGGCCGGCGCAGCCGGGGCGCCCTCACGGGGTCCGCGCCGGGGCCCTCCCGAGGCGGGGTGTTGCGTGCCGGGGGCGGCCCCGGGAGCGGCCCCGGGAGCGGCGCGAAACTTGGCTGAGCTCGGCGTGTGGCGGGGCGGAGCGGGGCCCGCGCGCCCCCGGGGTCCCGGCGGGCACGGGGTGGAGAGGGCCCGGAGTCCTCCTCGGGGCCTCGGCCCCGGGATGGTGCCCGCCGGCCGGGGATCCCCTGCCCGCCGCGCTCCGGCTGCGCGGGGGGCGGTCGGAAGCGGTTCGCGTTGTTGCTTTGCGGAGCCGTGAATGTAAGCAGAATTCAGGAAAGGCTTATTTGCCTTTAAGAAAAAAAGACCGTACGCCTCTGTGACTCGAATTTGCTTTTTAAATAAACAGACGTGTGTGAAGGGTTTCACGGTGTCCAGCATGGTGTGAGGAATGCTCTCATGTTCAGGGAAGAGCACAAACACCAGCTACGGCTTGAACACACTGTTCTTGTGGAGTGTAATGATGTTGGGATGGGTTTTTAAGATTCGGGACTTTTATGCCCTCAATTTAATCGAATTGGTGGGGTTTTTTTGTTTTGGGTTTTTT
>VZDJ01000099.1:165339-221459 GCA_008694505.1 Cyanoderma ruficeps | reverse complement strand
TTTTGTACATGTCTTCTAAAGCTTACGCTTTTTCTCACAAGCATGGTAATTGCTTCCAAGAAGTAAGGCCAGGAAAAACATGAACATCATTGTAAGTAAACAGGAGTTTATGCATGTACTGAGGTACATTCAAGTCGGCCAGCATGGAAGATGCAGATGCGTGATACCAATATCCATCCTTCCTTTATGTAAACTTCAAAAGCTGCCGGTGAGAAGGGTTGTGGTGCTGCAGCCAGACCTGTGCTCTCTTCCCCCTTCCCATCAGTGGGAGGATGATCCATGTCTGGCGAGCAGACTGGCTGCATGCTATTGCCTTTGCCACACAGAATATTAGTAGATGATGTAGCAAGGGTGTTTGAAAAGGGCACAGAGTGCGCTCCTCTCTGAAGTGCAGTGCTCATTCCCATCCCACATTTTGGGGTCCCTGTCTATGCAGAAGAAGCTCCATCTGCTGTAAAGGCTGGTGCCACAGGTGCATTTGTGCTCTGCCTGAGCTACCAAAGTGTTCTCCAGCTGGTGCAGCAGACTTATGCCAGGGCTCTGGCTGCTTTGCTTCAGTCTGGGAGCCTGTCTCACGTTGTGACCAGAGTTCGAGTAAAGTTAATCTGAGAGGTGAGGAATGGCGTTTGCTGTGCAAAGGCAGGAGTGACAGGGAGAAGAATTGTGTCGCAGGTGGAAGTTTTCCACAGTGCACGCTGGCTCTGCATGGGCCCAAAGCAAGCAGACTCTCTGGGGAGCCTCAGATACTGCCTGATGCTCTCCGGCATTTGTGTTGTGCTTAGGAGGTGGAAAGGGGTATTTCTGTGTAGCTGTTTCAGTATTTTTCCCACTTAAAAATGCAGCATTTAGGATCCACAATACAAACTTTCGACTAGACTGCTTTTGTGTTGAGTGGCATCTCTGTCCCTGCTGCCCTGGCAGGAGGCTCCAGGGTGGTTTTTACTGTGTGCAGTTTGGAGTAAACGTGGCATGTGCAGCTGCCAACATGCTTGATGCTAGAGGGTACTGATGGCAGCGTGAGGCTGGGCACAGGCTTCCTTGGGATGCCGCAGTGACTGCTGTTCCTGGAGACCCTTGGTGTCGAGGCGTGATCCAGCTCAGAAACCCTAGGCTTGAATCACCTCTTGGCATGATACATGCTCATTTTGAGTGCTGCAGTTTTCCTTTGTTACTCCCCTGCCCCTCAGGCACCATTTCAGCCGTGGCCTGGATCTGGAGGAGCCAGGCTTTTTGGGTTGCTGCTGACCTGTAGCTGCAGATGCTGTTGGGTGCCAGAATCTCCTTATGAGGTGTGTGTGCTGGCATGTCCCTGCAGGAAACAGGCTAGAGCCCTTCTACAGAGGCAGGTAACCACAGGACTCTAGTTGATAAACCATCTGGAGCAGGCAGCTCTAGGGGACAGGGCATGGGCTCTGGGTTTCTGCTGTGGTAGCTCCCCCTGCTTTTCTGAGGGCCTAAATCAAATCTCTCCATGTCTCCTTTGGCTGGGTCTCGAAAATGAGGCCACTTTGTGAAGTGAGTTTGAGATCTTCTGGTGCTAAATGATGTGTAATAACAAAGTGTTAAAACATTATACTGTTCTGTGAACCTCATTCTAATGATCTCTGTATTCCACAAGGGTCAAGCTTTTGGAAATAGATACAGTGGTAAGAAGAAATCCAAGTTCATATGGTTTGTCTGGACAGTGATCATACAGCTGGGGTGCCTCTTTCTCGCTTGCTGGCAGTGTAGGTCTGTGGTTATGCTCTGGCATTAAGGAGGTCACACTAGTAACTGAGAGGTGTCACTGAGACCAAACACAGCCCTGCAGACCCCAGATCCAGCTGTCAACTGCTGGCTGCCCGACTGCCACCTGCACAGAAAGGGTCGAACAAAGTGTGAAGTTTGGTTTATTTTTTTTTCCCCTTCTTTATCGCCCCCATCAGTCTGACTCAAATTCCCTATTCTAAAGAGAGGGAAGAGTGGAGACTTCATAATATGAGACCATCTTCTAAATTGTAATGATTCATGTTTTTCAAGAGAGGCTTCTGAGTCAGGCCTTTTACCAGAAAAGGCCTGTCACGGACAGCAGAAATAGCAAGGGCATCAGTCAGTGGGATTTTTCTCTTCTTTGTGTCTGTTTCTTTGGCAGGATGGTGAGGAAAAGTCGGGTCTGATTCTGCAGCCCTTACTCGTGGGGATGGGCACATCCAAGCTCATGGAGTTGCCTATGTGATTCAAGTGTAGAAGATCCAGGGTTTTTTTAAGTCTTGTTTTAACTTGATGGGAGTGAAGTGTTCGGAATGGTGGAGCAAGGCCTGCCGAATGTGTTTTGACTGGCTCTGAGACTTACCCTAAAAACGAAGCTCAGGCTGTTTTCACAGGACTGGTATTTGCTCCGTCCTTGTGGGTTGTGGTGTGTTGAAAGCATCCATTTCATGAAAACACACTCTCAGAAAGCCTCTGAGGAATCCTGGGTGGTGTGATGAGAGATGGGGAGCAAAGATCCTGGGCACATCAGCCTTCTACCTCGCTGCTGGTTGGAGGAGCTTGCAAGGCTGGTATGAGCCGCATAGGCTGTTTGCTCCTGACTGCTTTGCCACAGGCCCTGCCTCAAAGGGCTTTTCCTTACAGATCTCCTTACTGCAAAAATAATGCTGAAGAGCCTTGGTGGGACAGATCCCAGTCCTCTAGCTGAGAGTTAAAGCGAAAACTCCCTGATTTTATTTGAATGTTTTGGTTTGTGTGAACCAAGAAATGCAAACTGAACTTTAGAGGTCATGCAATAAAAGCACAAAACCAGTTGTTTTTCTCACCTATTCAGCAGAGTGTAGTCCTAGCTTCAGCATGAGTAATCCTAGCCCAGATGTATTGCTGTATTCGTTGGACCCCTGGATATGGGAATTTACCCTCACAAACTGGGGAGAGGCATCAGGCCAGAGCATGGTATGTGACCTCTTTGGCAGGGAGCATGTTTGGCCTTGCAGGAAATGACTTGTTCATTTATTTAGTACTTGTTCAAGGTCCTGCACTGACAGCTGACTGAGATTGAGCCCTTGTGTCACGCAGCTTGGGGAGTAGCAGGGATGGGACATGCGGCACTGCTTGCAGGGGTGAGGGGACCTGCCCAGACCTGTGCTTGGCTGGCAGCATCAGCTTCATGTGCCAGCAGCGCAGGGCTTGCACACCTGGTTGTGGCTGAAGAACTGCCTTCACAACTCCCACATCTCAGGGTCTGTTTGCAGTCCACTTCATTAAAGTGTGGGGGCACTGGGCTGTGTGCCAGGCTGGCTGGTTTGCCGAGGCTGGGTGCTTGAAGTGGACTCTGGCACAGCACCTGGAATCATGGGGTCGTGGTGTTGGGATGAGGATTTGGGGTGCTCAGGATGCTCAGAAGCTCTGGCTCCAGTGGGCATGAGGGCAAAGTGCTGCTGGCCGCCCCAGCTGCTCAGCAGCAGGGAGGATGCCAGGCTGGGAGAGAGCATGAGTTGCAGAAGGACTCAGCAGCTGATGTTCCTTTGGTGCCTGTCGAGGTGAGGTAGGCTTGTGCTGCACACCTCCCTTGCTGGTGGAGCTGTGCGGGCTCAGTCCTGCTCTGTCCATGGCTTGTGGCCGCTCCTGCCCTCATTGGTGCCTCCTGCCTGGGCTCTGGCATGGTGGTGGTCCTTAGCTGAGCCTTTCCAGCAGCTAACTCAGCAGAAAACTAGCCTAGGATAAATAAGGGATCTTTACTACCAAATTAGCGCAGTGAAATGACTTGGTAAGGGACATTACAGGCCATGGCCAAACAGAGAGCCCTTAGGTGGTGGCTGTGGTCAGAACAACAGAGCTCATGAGGAGGTGGGCATGGTTGGTTGATTCTGTCCCAGCCCTTTCCTAGTACTTTCGCTCCTGCTGCTAATCTTCAGTAGTCCATAATTAGAAAAGGCAGGTCAGTCACACTGTCCAGTTTTGGTCAGAGATCCTCAAAAGACTCAGCTAAACTTGTCATATATGAATGTGGCAGGTATTTGTGCCTGCATCCTCTTGGGAGAACACAGACATTAAAAATAAGTCTGTGCTGGTATGGGACAGGATCATTTAGGAGAGCAGCATCCATCCCTACAGTTGGAAAACTCCCCTCACCCTGAATGTGACCTGCTTCTAGATGTTAGCCTGTTCCAGGGCACTTTACTCTGTTTTGTCTCTGTTCTTTAAATTGATGGCAGCTCTAGGAAGATCATAGGGTTTTTCTGGTTTCTGTTTTTTTGGTGTGGTTCAAGTTACCGCTTCTGGATTTCCTGCTGACGAGCATAGAAAATTTACTTTTTGTAAGGCCTTCCCTAATATAAATGCTGAAGAAAACAGCCAGGTTTCATGAAACCTGTGCCTGAAAACTTCAGAATTTTGTGTTTTGGAATGAAAACCACATGAGGTTCACAGGAGTGCAGGGCCTGAGGGATACATCTTGGGATCCAGTGCAGCAGCTTCCGAAGCTGCAGGATTGTGCTGTGTGGTGGTGGGTGCTGCACCGTGCTGTGTTCTCTCACCCACTGCCTTTCATAGCTCCCAGCCAGGCAGCTGAGCTACAGCAGGGCATTTTTGAAAAAAAAATTGAAGAGTTTAAAGTTTTTGCTCTTTTTCTAGCCTTGTCTTCCTTGCCCTTCTCTAGAGCAGTCTTTAGGCTTGGGACTTTGGAGAGCACTGGGGATGTTCAAAAGCTTTTTTCTGCTCTGGGTTTTATCAGTCAGACCAATGCCAAGAGCCACTGGTAACCTCATCCTAATTTTTTTCCCCTGCTGTGGCTTTCTGGGCAGGAGCAGGTGCAGGTGCTCAGGTGTGGGCAGTATGCTCGAAGTCCTTCCACGGTAATCATCCCTTCCTATATACATGCTCTCAGGAGAGTGGGGTGCAAGGTGAGTAAATCCTTGTGGCTGCTCCACATTACTCACAGCATCAGAGGGAAAGCCTTTGGAAACAAAGTGGTAAATGCGTGTAATTTGCAGCTCATGAATGGGTTCTTGGCTGACCCTAGAGGGATGCAGGTGTTCTGTCTCTCCTCCCTGTGGGATCCTTGCTGGACTGTCAGACTCCTGCAGCCCTGAGCAGCCTGTCCTTGTTATCTTACTGCCAAGGGCATCTGGGTGGGGAGTTTGCCGTGTGCTGGAGATCCCTCGGGGGTTGGTTCCCTCTGTCTTGTCTCATGGCAAGGTTTGTGTTCCCTTTTCTTGCATCACCTCCCACAGGTCAGGTCTCCACAGCAATCTACAAAGGAATGTTCAGGTGTGACTGAGGCCTGATTTTGTCAGCTTGGGATCCATAGCAGTGGAGCTGCCGGGATAGGGAGGTGGCCATGGAATGAGCCTGCTGTGCCCAGGACTTTAGGAGGGCGTTGAGGCCTCCATCAGTTTGGCCAGGAGACAGCTACGTAAGAGGACCAGCTGTACTGTGTGAGATAGGAAATAGATGCAGTCCTTGTGTTCATACTGTTGCATGGCTGGATTTCAGCTTGATGCTCAGATTTAAAAATAAAGTGGGTACAATCTCTAGATGCTAAGCTTTGCTTTAGAAGCAGGCCAAGAAGACTCTGGAAATAACAGGATTTTTCAGTATGTTTGATTGTTGGAAGGAAAAGAAGGGAGGGGAGTGGGTCAGGATGTTGCATCCAGCAGAAGAGGCTAGACTCCAGGCTGGATTAAAGATTGAACATTGTTGTGAACTGGAGATGTTTAAGCTGGGTTTTTCTTGCTGTATTTCTTTTTGGTTTGTTTGTTTGTTTGTGGGGTTTTGTTTTGTTTTTCTTTTTAGGTTTGAGGGGTTTGTTTGTTTGTTTTGTTTTGTTTTGGGGNTGTTTTGTTTTGTTTTGTGTTTTGGTTTTATTGAGTGGGGTTGGTTCTTTTTGTATTCCTGGGACTAGCAGCATTGTATCAAGGACTCCAGGAAAAGGTCCTGGGCCTCATTCTTCTGGGAAAAGGGAGGCACTGAAGCAAAGTCCAGATGCAGTGTCCAGGGAGAAAGCTGTGTGAAACTGTATTTGCTGGGACTTTATTTGCCTTTTATGGGCCCTTTTGGCTAACATAGATGTCATCTGCCTATAAGCCTTGCCTGTGAGAAGCAGACGGTCCCCAGGTCCCGTTTGGGACCTGGAGATGGCCTGGAGGAGAGGGTCCAGCTGTACCTTGTGCCCCACACTGTCCTCTTGCTCAGCTTTGTAAGGCCAGGGCACAGGTCCTGTGTTAGATACGTGTGTGTGTTGGGAAGGGGAAATATCTTCCTTTAGTAGGGGAAAATCCCTCTTGGGCACAAAGGAGTGTCAGGTGGGGTTTGGAGGCATGGATTTGGTTGTTTTGGGACATTCCAGTGCTGAGCTGCTAGCTGAACAGCTGTGTGAAGTGGCTGGGATGCACAGCCTGGCCTGACGTCGCTGCTCCTTCAATCGTGTGTGCAGAGCTTCAGCTCAGGGATGGGTTTGTGTCCACAAGCAGTCAGGCCGGGGACCAAGGCTTGACTTGCAGTGTATGAAGTGCTGGGGTTGTGTTCAGGTGGTTACCCAGGCCCTTCCTCACTCTGGCCATTCCTCAGCCCCTGATCCTGCCGGAGGAAATGGGATGAGCAAGTGTGTCCTCAGATTGTGAGAGGGGGAAACTGAGGAATACAAGTGTTTGTGGGGTTCTCCAGGCTCGGGAATGACTGGAGCTCTGGTCCCCAGTGTTCTGTCCTGTCCCTGTGGATGCACCCTGGGAAGTGTGCTGTGTCCCCATGGTGGCTGAGGGATTGCACTGTCCCATCAGTCTCAGTGCCAGGAGAGGAGAAGGACAGTGTTTGGGCAGTTTTGGGCAGTCCTGAGCCCCTAAAGGGAGCATTGGTATGCCAGGGCTCATCCTCAGTGTTTGCTCCAGTGGCAGGCATCACCTATCCAACAAGAACTGCCCACAGATTTTAATGGCTCAATTGGGAAAGAGCCTGCTGAAGTCCAGGACAAGAATCTTTCTGATTTGCAAGCCAAAAGCATGGTAACTGAGCTACAAACAACCGAAGGGTCTGCTATTAAAATCATCCTGGTTCAGAGATAGACTCAACTGGCTTTTTTCCCTAAGATGGCCAGAACATCCCATAACATAAAGCAGGAGGAGAAACGAGCCTTACATGGACATTCATTTTTCCTCTGAGAAGATCTACTCTCCAGTTCTCAGTACACTTCTACATGGTGGTTGATTTGTATATTGTTGAGAGGATGGGGTAGAAAGAAACTCTTGTAATTGAGCATTGCCTGCCCTGAGACAGTGCAGCAATTCATTTTAGGGCAAACTGGTCCCAGCCAGTGGCTGCCACACACAGCTTGCTTGTTTGGCAGGTTCCATCAGCTGTGCTCACAGCAAGGTGCTGCTGGCTCTGCACTCCAACTGGGACAGCAGTGGCATGGCAAGGGAGGCAGGCAGCACTCAAAAGCACCCTTGAGTTAGTTAACTTTGCTGCTGGCTGTTGACAGAGTAAAACAAATTGAGTTTCATGTTCTTTGGATTTGTTCTTGTACTAAATCAGAGGAGGCAGCAAATCAAGCTTGTTCAGAAGTGGAGAAGTTGTCCAAGAAAGTAACTGACTAATGTAAAAGCCTCTTGAGTGAAGAAATTATTCAAAGGGAGGTTGCAGGGGTGACTGTCTCCATAGCAGAAGGGCTCTAGCCCTCTGAGCATCTTTGTGGCCTCCTCTGGATTCGCTCCCACAGGTCTGTCCATCCTTCTGGTGTTGGTGGCCCCAGAGCTGGATTCCAGGTGGGGTCTCACCAGGGCACAGCAGTGTTTTTAAAGCCTTGATCATAGGGCTGTTTAAAAAAAGCCCAGAAACCAAACCAGGGTTTTTGTTTCATTTTTTGAAAACTGTGTACTGTCCACAGGAAGCATGAGTTCTCTTCCCCCCACTCTGTGTCCCTGAGGTGCCCCTTGGACATACAGCTGCGTGTGGGTGGCAGAGCTGCTTGGGAGGGAGAGGCCAAGGACCTAGCTGCTCTGGGGCTGGTGTCTCAAATTGTTTAAATTGGTTGTGGTGGCAAGGTGCCAGCTGACACCAGCTGAGAATGTGAGCGGAACAACTTGTCCAAGGTCACCTCATGGGCTAATAGCAGGGCAGTGAATTAAACCCGGGTCTGCAGTGTCTCACTTCAGGGTAAATAAAGAATTGCTTACTGCTTCTTGGAGGATCTGCTCATCTTAAAGCCTTATTAAAGAAAGGACAGCATCAAACCCTTGATTCTGGGATGATCTGGAGCACTGTCCTTCTGTTCTCGGACTTCTGGTTAAAAATAGAAGGTTTTTTTTTCCCTCTATAGTATTATTTATTTCCTTAAAACACTTTGGAGCATTCCAGGCTGGTTTCATTTCTCAGAGAAGGGCAGGGGTGCTGCTGTGCTGCTTGGAACAGGTACCTGTTGCCTTTGTGCCTGTCTTTTTCAGAGGGTAGGGAACATTCCCCAGGTGGAAGAAGTAATAGTGTAGGTAGCAGTTTGGACAGAGATTGCATCCACGTCATCTGCTTTTAGGGATGGGCTGCCTTTTCAGGGATCTGCTAAGGAGTCTCTACAAGCTTCAGCCAAGCCTTAGCCTTGGAAGCCTTCTGCAGCCTTGTGCTCCTGGGCCACCCTGATAAGGACCAGTTCAAAATCTGCTGAAGCCAGGGATAGGTTTTGATAGTTTTCTGTATTGGTCTATGGTGATCTATGAGGAGCTTCCTGGATGTGTCCAGAGAGGCTTTTCTTTTCTTTTTTTCCTTTTTTAAAAGTTTTTTTCAGTCACCACTGTGTTGGTTTGAGTATGGGAGAGAGGACAGGAGTCTCTCTTCAGGGTCTGCAGCAGAGGGGCACAAGGCTGAGCAGCTACCTGTTGCTGTAGGGATCCCAGGGCTGATTCCCTCCCGTGGGGCTGGGAAAAGGGATGTAGAGACACAAAGGAGAGTGGGGTGAGCAGGACCTCCCTGCCCCATGAGGTTCTGCCAGTGCTGGGGCTGGCATCCATGTGCTCAGTGGTCTTGGGCTTCACACACAGCCACATCCATCAGCAGGGAAGTGGATGTTGTGGGAGGGATCTGTGGCAGGACAAAACTTACTTTTTCCAAAGAGCCCAAACTGGCAATTTTAACTGAAATGTGCCTGGCTCCGGTTCTGTGATTCCCAGGCTGCTTGGCCACGTCCTTTTCTTTCCTGACTACCAGATTTATTTCTAGATATGCTTGCTTACTTCTAATAAATATAAGGGAGATGTCCTGAGGCTTCTATATATATTTGTCTGTAATTAAGGTAGCATTAATTGCTTAAAATTGTGTTTAGGGCCTGTTATGAGATCAGCAGATAGGAGCATGGGATAAAATGCATAATGAGTACATTATGTTATAAATGATGGACATAGCCAGTGCACTGGCATCCCTGAAAGTTAATTGCTCTTTCAATATTTAATTAAGTGGGTCCCTGAAGGAAGACACTCTCTGTCACTAAGAACTTTCAGCTTGGCTTGGAGACACATAGATCAGTTTGAAGGACGGGAGGTGCCCCTGTGCAGTGGGGGGCATTGTTTGTTGTAACAGAGGGATGTGGAACCAGGTTTTCCACGAGGATGCTCCTTGGGTGCTCTGTCCTGCTCTTGGAGCACATTTGCCTATGGCTGACCTGTGGCAGCTCCAGATGAGATCCATTTGATGGCCAATGGCAGGGAACAGGACCACAGGTACCCTGCAACCTCTGGAGCACCTTGCTCTCCCATGTTAATTCCAGCTGTTAATTTTTGGAAACCAAGATGCCTTGGTGTCAGGAACTCAGTTTCCTGGGGAGGAAGGCACAGCATCAGTTACAGGTCAACAGCTGTCCTTCAGCATGGTCTTAGCACTGACAAAAATTATCAGGTGCTTTCTGAGCAGATGGGAGAAAAGGGGAATTACCACCTCTCCCTCTTCCAGGCCTGGGTTCGCACTTCTGTCCCCAGCTGCTCATTTCACAGTTCCCAGTTCCTCCACGCTCCTGTCCCACTATATTTTATCCCTGTCCTTTTACTCTCTCCATTGTAGCTCTGCACTGGCTGGCAAGGGCTGGCTATTCAGTGAATTTTCCTGAGTGTCATCTCACGTTAGGAGTGCTTTTAGGCTGCAAATCCAGATTTGATACCGAACAGTGGGGTTAAATACCAGATCCAATATCTTGTCTGGGGCGGAGACTCGTCTGCGTTCTCCAAGTGCCTTTCCAGAACAGTGGAAGCAGTAAATAACAGCGATTAAACAAATGCCAGTTACAGATTCATGTGGTGGTGTTGCAGGGAAACACAAGGGGAAAGGAGATGTAAGGCAAAGGGGCAGGAGAAGTAGTCTTTTTAATACAAAGGCTCCCTTTTCCCTTGTGCTTGTTTACTTTTTTGTAAGATCCAGGGTTTTTTTTATCTTCCGTGGAGAAAAGCATGAAAAAAATCTCTCTTTTGTGATGTTTCCCCTATCATCAGAGATACCGGTGTGGGAGCCAGGGCTTATGAGAGTCTTTTTTTCCTTTCCTTTCTTTCCTGGAAGGAGTGGCTTGTTTTTAGTGTTCTTTCCACTAGACCAGGTTGCTCCAAGCCCTGTCCAGCCTGGCCTTGGACACCAACAGAAATTGTTCAGACAAAGCTGCAAGGGTGTCACTTTTCATGTATTTTAGAATTTAACTGCAAAAAAGTAATGGTTTCCCTTCCCCTTTAAAAGTAATGGTTTCCCTTCCCCCTTTTTTTTTGTCTTTTTTGTTGTTTTTTTTTTTTTTTTTTTTTTTTTNGTTTTGGTTTGTTTTGTTTTGTGGAAGAGCTGCTATGTTTCTTTTCCCAGCACAATTTTATGGTCTTTTCAGACTAAATTTAATTCTGTGAAATTATATTTAGCCAGAAGTGTAAAAGAGAGCAAACCAAAATAAAATATTTTATTCCACTAAAACATTTCATCTTATCCAAAACCGTCTTTCCTCCCACTGTGTCAGCTCAAGGTGGGAGCAGAGGCAGGCCCCAGCAGAATGCATGTGGAAATTTCACTTCCAGAGGATGGACAGCTTTTCAGAGTTAAAATAAACCAAAAGTCACATTTTGCTGCTGTGGAGTTGTTGTTGGACCTTTGGAGTGTGCTCTGCCCTCCTGACTCCAGCCGGGTTTTGTTGAGAGCAGTGCTGGGCTGGGAGGGGCAGAAGCTTCATGGGGCCCTCAGTGGGCTCTGTGCTCCTTGGGAGGGAGCTGGGGAGCCTCCCTAGAGGTGTGTGGGAGCTGTGAGTGTGCCCGAGGTTTTGTGGGGGTTGTGGTTTTTTTTTTCTACTGGTGGTCACATAGAAAATATGTGGGAAGGTGTGTGGCGAGAGGCTGTTGGTGCAGGAACCCTGCCCTGCTTGGCCACTGCCTGCAGCTTAGCTCTGTGCCTCATGTGTATGGTACCGGTATTATCAGCAGTGTGGTTTCCTTGCCCTTCTGCACCTTTCCTTTCAAAACACAGCTTTGAAATCAGGTGCAAGGAGAAGGCTGCTTGTCATAGCCAGGTGTAGGATTTCTGGGGCTTTTGTTGTTTGTTTGGGATTTTTTTCCCATGAGGATGCTCTATGTATGGTCCTTGCTGCTGATGATTTTGGAAGAAAAGCACCTCCCAAATCAGCCTAGGCAAAGGCCTAATCCATTTATTACATGCTTATGCAGTCCAGAGCTCAGATCCTGTGGTGGCTGTCTGCAGCAGATCTGATAGTGCAGGGGCTGAGTGGACATGTCCCTGAGGGTGTGAGGCCAACAGCCACAGGGACATGGCCATGGGAGAGCAGCTGTGGAGCAGAGCTGCAGCTCATTCAGCTGAGTGCTGCTCTTCCACCAGCGTTCACCTGGTTTGTTCTGAGGTCACCACACCACTGTTCTCTGCCTCTGCACTGGCTTATGTGGAAGCTTGTCTTTGTTCCAGCGTTTTTTCTTCCTTTGAAATATTTCACTGTTGTTTTAACTACAACATTTCAGGGAGATGGAGATAATTCAGTTGGTTGTGAAACCAGCCCTCCAAACCCCAAAGCTACCTCCATGAAAACAATAGATAAAAGGGACAGATGAGAGAGGAGGAGGGGCAAGCATATTTCAGAAGAGCTGTGCTGTTTTTGGCTCCGGCCAGCAGTTTGCATAGAAAGTAGTTTATTGTCAGTGAGAGCTGTGGATACCTGCCAGCTCTCAGAGCCCTGCCTGTGCAGCAGTACTTTGTGCCGGGGAAAGGCAGTGGTGACAGAGCTGTCTATTCAGCTGGCCTAGTCCCCTGCCCATTAGCTCTTCCCTGCTCCAGCCCCTGGCCTATCAGCTCTTCCCTGCTCCAGCCCCCTGCCCATCACCTCTTCCCTGCTCAGAAGCCGCCTGGCCCATTAGCGCTTCTCTGCTCCAGCCACCTGCCCATCAGCTCTTCCCTCCCTGTTCATGAGCCCCCTGGCCCATCAGGGCTTCCCTGCTCCAACCCCCTGCCCACCAGTTCTTCTGTGCCCCAGCTGGATGCTCACGAGCACCTTCCATCTTTCTTGCTTTTCTTCACATCAGCATCGTTTAGCTGAACCCTCCACTGTAGTGGATGAGTTTCTTCCCTTCCAGCGCTGGGTTTGGATGCTCTTGTCTCATTTGGCTGCTTGGGCCAGCTGTGCAAAGGCCCCCCTGTCCCATAGGACCCCTGTCTCCACACCAACCTGCTTTGTCCCCTGTAGGAACTGAGTGTCTGCTCCAAGGTCTTGCTGTTGTTCCATCTTGTTGGGGTTCCTGTGCCTTGCTGCTAAAAACAAATGTGCTTACGAGATCAGAGTGCAATTGGAGAATGTGGGAATGTTGTTCAGCATTGTAAGGTGGTGTTCTTCGTGCTGGGAAGTGCAGCCAGGATGCATTTGGCTGTGTTTCTGCAGCACTGAAAATTGTAAACTCCAGCCAGAGCCATCTGGAATAGCCTAACGAGCTGCTGAGTTCACATGTGGAGATCTGGATCACACACAGAGCCTTTCCAGGAGTTCTGAGCTGTCCAGTGAGTTCTTTCCACTCCACCTCATTTTCATGTTCATAAGTGGAACAAGTGAGCAGTGTTACTGGAGTGCCCATGCCCAGCAGGCTGCTACACCAGCCTGGCAGGGACAGGAGCTCCTAGCAAGCACACTCTCGTGTACTTACGTAAAGAGATGTGGCCATTGGAAATGCACTGTCTGCATTGTCTTAGTTCTGTTACGAAATGCAGGGCAGACACAAAGACAGGGAAAAATGACTCATGTGCATATTGTCCATGGGAATATCTCTAGGAGGAAGTGCAAGTAAAGCTCTCCAGATCCTGGGTTCCGAGTGTGCAATGTAAAACTGGTGCTGGGTAATTCGAACTGTGGAAAATACCTTGCGGTGACATTCAGTGCTTTAAAAAATAATTCGTTCACTTTGAAATATGCTATGGTACAGAACTTTGGAAAAATTCTTCATTGTACCAGAGCTTTAGAGGATGTCACAGTGTATAGAGCAGTATTATTTTAGTATAAAGCCAGTAGCTAGAATATTAATAAGAAAAGCATTCCATCTAGCTTGCCCATAATGGCACTGTAGCTGAGGTGGGATGTTTAGCAGTCTTTACCTCTGCTGCAAAAAAGAAAAAACCTCTTTGTTGTGGTTTCCATTAAAAATTGTCCAATCCTGAATAACTACAATTGAGAAAGAAAACTGTTAGCCTTCTTTTTTGTACGTTTTCCTGCTTTTCCTTGGGAAGAAGAGTTTGGCCGTGGTGGTGGCGGCCTGGCAGCCCTGTTGTGGGATGCTGTGGCTGAGGTGATGTCCCTGGTGTTTGTGCCTTGTACCAGCACCTAAAGCAGGGCAGGCCTTGAGTATCCTCTACCACACCACAAGGAGACTGGTGTCAGCACATGGGGAAACCACAAGAACCCTCATATGTGTCACTGAGTGTTCTTGTTAGCAAGGCTGAAGTCTCGACGTGTCCGTTTTCACAGGGCAATCCTTGGAAGGTCAAAGCTTTGAAAAAGGTTCATCTCTAACTTCTATTTTCTATTGCTCTGTTGAGTGAAATGTGTTTTAGAATGGAGGTGCCCTAGGCAGGATTTTGGGGGTGGTGGGCTGCAAATTCTGCCATGGGACAGCGGGCCCTGCTCAAACCTGGCGGTACCAGAGGAGAGCTTTTCCGGGTGTCAGTCACCGCATCAACCTCGGCTGTGGACCAGCTCCGCCACTATTTATGCTGATTTTTGTCAGTGCTGGATGTAGCCTTTATAAACACTCCTGCTGCCAAATTAAGCTTTTCCCCTTCCAAAGTCACCTTAGATGACTTGCTTCATCTTTACCCCTCACTTGGAAGAGTTTGCCATCTGAGAGAGGCAGAGTGGAGGAAGCAGGAGCGGTTCTGCTGGAGCTCCCGGGCCATGGCAGTCCGTGTCTGCTCCCTCCCTCGTGCCATTGCTCCATGTAGTGACACAGAGAAGCCTTGCCTGCTTGGAGAAGAGTTCCTCTGCTTTGAAAGCAGCTTGTACATGGAACTGAAACTCCTTTGCTCAGGCTACTAGAGTGTTTGTTGTTATGGGAGATACCTGATGCTGCATTATAACTTGTGCTCCTTCTTGAAAATGCAGTCTGCTTCCATCAGCTTAATCTTACTGGTGCTCACAGACTAAACTGAGAGCAAATTCCATTCTCTAACATTTGTAAAGCATTGAAAGGACAAAGTGCATGAAGCTTCAAATGATGGCATTTAGTTTACCAAGGTAAATTTGTTTTTTTGCTTAGAAAACAGGGGTGCTGCAGGCTGCCTGTGCAGCTGTGGCTTTTCCCCCAAACATGCACACAGATGATTCCTGCGTATCCTGGGAGCATTGATCCCAGTTATTGCTGGTGGCCTGGGATGCAGATTTCTAGGCAGTCCTTACCTCCTTGCTGCTAGCATGACATGGAGTGGCCTGAGCAGAGCATGATCTGGGCAGGCAGAGAAGTCTCAGGTTGGGCAGCTCTCTCAACTGGATGTGCCTGGGAACCTAACAAAAAGGTTGGGGCATGCAGAGAGCCTTTGTCCATAATCACCCTCTGAGGCATTGGGCCAAGATTGGAATCTCTATCCCGCTGCTTTTTTGCCTGTGATCTGCTTCCAAAGTAGTGGACAAAACTGGGAATAATTCAGAAGTCTTTGTGAGAGATCCCATGTTCCACTTGGGGGGGAGGAGATGGATGGGTGGGAGGAAATCCCTCTCAAATGCTGTTTGTTACTGGAGGGCTGCAAGGTCTCCATTGCAAGAGGGCTGATTTGGTGTATGGATACCTTCTGGCTTAAAAAAAAAAATAGAGGTTTTTTTTTCCTCCCTTGAATCTGAACCAGTGTAGGAGGCATGGAACTGACACATAAGCATGTGTGTCCAGCTGATTAGGCAGATATGGCATTTCCAGGGCAGACCAGCCTCGTGCCAGGAGTATTGTGGAAATCAGCCAGCTGTCTTTGTTGATATTGCTAAAATAGAGCTTCACTTAGCAGCACCAAGGCAAAGCTTAAGGGGAGAGCAGAGCAAGGGTTGAGTCAAAGGTAGTGAGACAAAGTAATGCGCCTCATGTTCGTGGATATTTCTTGGAAGCGTGGAGGTGTGGAAATGAGTCAGAGGTGTGCTCTGGCTTCAGTCAGATGGTGCTGGGTGGGAAAACAGAGATGCTTTTCTAGGATAAACTTCAGAAGCTGTGTAGGAATGCATGTGGCTCCCGTGTGATGGGGAGCTGCTGGCAGTGTCCCGTTCGAGTGGGCTTAGAAACACTGCCCTTTTAAACCCCATGAGTTGTGGGATTTTTGAAATGAAAATGTTTCGGCTGCTTCAGGTGTTCAGGAGAGGGATCAGTAGTTCCCTTTTCCTCATGTATCTATTGCTCTTTTCC
Organism: Cyanoderma ruficeps; assembly: GCA_008694505.1. Lineage (NCBI taxonomy): Eukaryota > Metazoa > Chordata > Aves > Passeriformes > Timaliidae > Cyanoderma > Cyanoderma ruficeps. The sequence goes on along the minus strand of VZDJ01000099.1, from coordinate 205,626 downwards.
TTCAGGTTACGATGCCCTGAGATATTCTGTGGAAAATGGTGACAAGTGGAGTGGGCGACAGCTCCTGCAAGCACGTGAGCAGAACATGACTGACATCCCAGAGGATGGGGAGCAGCTCTATGTCAGAAACTGCACTGAACCAGGTAGGAATGAAAAATTGCTTCTAGCTCCTCAGTCCTGCAGTTGGCTTCCTCATATCTGTACTGCCAAGACTAAGTTATTTTTAAGTCCATAAACGTTGCTTTTCACAGCAGAGCTTGGATATAATTTCCTCAGGTTTTGGGGAGAGGAGGGGGAAGGGTTTTTCTCTGTTCTTCAGGACTAATGTAGGTTATGTCCCCCAGGAGAAATTCTAACAAGTACAGGTTTTGCTTCACTTCTTTGCCTATACTTTTTCCTCTGCTGTAATCCTTAATAACATTTCTGGACAGATGGATGATTATGGTACTGGTACAAAAAATTTTCCTACTCAGTTTTTGCTTGTTTGCATAGCTCTGGCACAGTGCAGACTCAGTCTCACAGCCTTACATCAGCACTGGCAGTAATATTTTCGACCACTGTGCTCGGTACCTCAGCACCTGCTGTCTCACCATTGCAGCTGCTCCTGCTGACCTCACCAAATGGAGTGGTCCATAGGAAGCATGGGAGCTTTCATTTGTGGTGTATGGGTTTTTTCCCCCTCTTTTTTTCAAAAAGTAAAACAATAACTACTGAGTACTTTGTGTTTTCTCAGGAGAGAGAAAGCAGAAATACCTAGATATGTGAAATTACTGTTTCTTCTGGAAATTGTCATGATGTGACATTCTGTAGTAGAAACTGATGCAAAATACTAAAGAAAGGAACTGAAAGTAAAAGAGATAAGGTCCTTCGTGTGTTTTGTTCGTTTTGTTTGGGTTTATTATATTGTAAATGTAAGTAACATTAAGTAGTGTTAAGTACTGTTGATCGTGTTGGTGTTAGGCTGGGTGGCAATCAGAAGCATTTGCGAGTGGGACACTCCCAAATTGCAGTGTCTGTGAAAGATACCTGTAGAGCTCAGTGGGCTGTAGGTGACCTGCAGAATGGTTCAGTTCTGCTGCTCAGCAAATAAGTGAATGAAAGAGATGGCAGAAGGGCAGGGGCCCGTCAGTGTGTTGTGAATGACTTTGGTTCTGCGTGTGATCCTGCAAGCACAAGAGAGCAAAGTGGTGTTAGCTGTGCTTTCATGTTTGAAAGTGTGGCCAGCAGTAAGGTGGCTCAAATCCTGGTACAGCCCTGACAGCAGGAGCTGTAGTTGTCAGGCAGAGCTAATGGAAGGCTCGATCCCAGGGCAGCACCCTTGGCTGTGTGGGTGCTGGATGAGGCCCCAAATGGTGGCACAGCAGTTGGGGTTTCACCAAGCACGGCTGTCTTTGCCTTGTCCAAGGACTGATCAGGGAAACTGGGGCAATTTTCGGTGCTGCTGAGTATCGTGCACGAGTGCTGCATAACCAGAGCCTGGAGGCCCATTGTGACCTGGGAATCAGCGAAGCTCAAACTTCCGCAGCATCCCCACAGCACTATGTGTGTTGGCTTTCAGGTGCTTCTCCTTCCCTCGGGCAGGTGTTGGGAGGGAAATGCTGCATGAAAAGGGTTTTTTTCCTGCTAATTTCCCCAGTGAACCTGTATAAGCACCTTGCAGGTAGGCAGAAGTGGGTTGTTTTAGAAAGCAGTTTTGCCTCATCTGCTGGTGGAGGGAAGTGGAATGCCTCCTGTTAAAATGTATTGTGGTTTTTTGCAGTGCTTGGCTTTTGTGCTGTGTTGGCAATAAACACACCTTGACGTGCTAAAGGAAAGATCTGTGGTCTTTAGCTGCTCGGGTGATTGCAGACTCATTTGAATGCCTGCCATGACATTTGCCAGCTGCTACTTTCTTTTCGTAATGGTTTATCCAGTCGTCTATCTAGTATCGTTTCATCATCAGAACTGCTCCAGATAGTAAGGGTTTTTCTCATTTTGTCTTTGCAACAAAAACTGTAGACATATTAAAGGGTTGAAATGGACTGAATCCAGCCTAAAGACCATTTGTAGGATTTTTTTTGTTGTTGTTTTTTTTACCTTTTTCTTAGAAATGCTCATCATAGGCTCTGGCCTGGTCCTGTGGCTGGTTGTGTTTGTGTTGAGTGCCTGTGGAAGCAGAACCACAGAGCAGCCTGCTGTCTTTTCTAAGGAGCTTCTTGTCTCTTGTTGCCTGTTTCCTGAGTGTCCAGCCTTGGAGTCAGACCTGCTTGTCCCCTCCTTCTTGGATCCTGGTAGCTCCTCATAGCAATGTCTGCTGTCAGACAGCAGATGCTCTTCTGGCCTCTCCTACCCATCCCCTTGTTCTTGTATTATTCACATTAAGGTGTGTGGAACTAGTGATGGACAAAAAAAATTGGACAGAGTTTATTCACAGAAGTAGTGATATTGTTTAAATGAAACACTTGTGATTCTGGGCCATGTTTGACAGTTTTATCTCATGCAAAAGATGATGAGGAAGGAGTGAGAATTTACTCGTTTCAATTCAGGCAAAGTATCAGTTACTCACCCAGTCCTGTTCAGAAATCTGATTCACCTACTGGAAGCCAAGAAAAAGGATTAAGCTGGTTTAATGTTTTAGGCCAGGTTCCTGTGCTACCAGGTTCAGAACTCAGATTGCACTGGAGGAGCTCCGAAGCTTGCTTGCTCTTGTATCAGACGGGGTTTATTAGCTGCCAGAAGGTGGCAGGTTCTGGAGCTGTGTCAAGATGGGATGGTGGGTGTCTGGAGGTTCAGGTCATAGGGAGTGGCCGAGGTCCCGGTGCCAGCCCTTGTTAGCTCCTCACCAGACTGGCACATGCTTTCTCTGATGAGCTGTCGTTGCCTTCCTTCCTCCTCTGCCTTAACACTTCCACTCCCGCCTCAGAAAGGCTGAAAATAAAGTAACAGCCCTGCTTAGGTGTGCTGTTTCAAAGTCACTATCAGCAATAGGAGGAAATACTTGATTGCTGCAGGAATAGAAAGATCTCAGTGTATTCATTTAGACCCTAAGGCATAAAAGTGCTTGAATTAAACAGCCCAAGAAGTTTCTGTGCAATTATTTTTTACGTCTCCTCATCTTATTTCAAAATCAACTTTCTCCTTTATCAATATTTCTCCAGAGAGTTGTAGCTCATGGTACTGTAATTTGTAGGGCTTGGCTGTGGAGCAGGTAATCCTTGCAGGCTGCTTGCTTGTGGCTGTGTCTTTGGAGCCCCTTTGGCACCTAACCACAAACCCAAACCCCCACAGGTGGAGCTGAGCTTTCTGATCTCTTCCCTCTTTCCTTTATGCACATGCTGGGCTTTCTGTGGTCTGAGTTCTGCTGCGTTGTCATGCCCAGAATGAAGTCCAGAGAACTGCAGTATAGAAAGGTCTTCTTCCCAAGCAGATACAGCATTCTATGTGAAGAGTGATTTTGTGTTTTGTTTCCCTTTTTTTCCTTTTCCTCTTTGAACCTCAATCCAATTGAAAAACAAAGCTGCCTTCCCTCAAGCAAAATTAATTTTATCCTAGCAAAATGAAAAGTAAAAATTTGTTCCTGCCTTGCAAGTTGCCAAACCTTGCTTTCACTTGAGGGAATGTTAGAAAAATAAATTGGTGTAAGTTTAGTGACAAAATGTCCCCAAGGAATAGCAAAAAAAGATGTTCTCTCACTGAGCTATAAGTTTGGTGAATTTGACAGAAATTTGCTTGAACTTCTGCTTCTACACTCTGCTTCTGTTTGTCAACTTCAGACCTAGAATGTTGGGGTTAAAACTTCAGAAATAAAACCAAAAACATGCTTATTTCTTCTGGGTTCTTGTGCTGGCAAGGCGCTGGGTTCTTTCTTGCTGCAGCTGGGATGGAGAGATGTTCTGGAGGGGGCCAGGGACTGAGATTTGGTGCTGACACATGGCCCCAAGGAGCTGAGGTTTGGGGAGCCCAGGGCTGGTGTACACCTTGTGTCAAGACACTGGATTTGGCTGTGTCCCAACAGCTGCATCTCTGGCTTAGGGGAATGTACAAGGCAGCTGAGGGCTTTGGAACTCTCCTTGCAGAGCCCGTGGCTTCCTTTGTTAGTAACAACTGTGGATATTTTCCTTTTCCTTGCTGCGCTTGGGGCTTGGGGTTTGCCTTCTGGGCTGGGCTTTTTTGTGGATTGTAGGATCTCTTAGCAATAAGAGGTGGTCATAAGTATTTTCTCTAGGATTTTTCAGTCATCCAGGGGGGCAACAGTCCAAGTGTGGCTGACTTGTGTTGCTGTGCAGGGGAGCAGGTAGCTGAGCACCGTTGCTCTGAGGCAGGACCTGCTATGTTTTACATCAGGGCTGTACCTGGACAGTGTACCAAAGGGGAAGCTCAGAACAACTGCTTTTGGCTGGGTACTTGAAAACTCTGAACTGATCACCAAAACCATGCAGCTCCCTGTGAAACAGGGCCTTCTGGGCACAAACAGGAGGTGAGTGGCATTCTTTTTGCTGAAATTTTGCTGGTGTTCCCATGTGATTATGTGTGCAACTCCAAGAGCCAGAGCTTCAGGGAGAAAAATAACACAAAGCTTGTGTGATTAAAATCAAGACTTACCCAGTTCATCCTTGGTGTGTTCTATTGTATCAATGAAGCAAAGGGAGAAAGCAAATCCCAGATTCCAAAGCCAGTGTTGTCCCTACAGTGTGCAGGCTGAGGGGAGGTGGTGAGCTCCAGTGTCCTTCTCAGAAAGCAGCTGTGGGGTTTTCCAGAATAGGTAACTGCACGTGTATCAAATGTATCAACTACACACGTACAGCTGTAATTAAACTACTTCTTGTTCTGACAGAAAAAAGCCTTGGTTCAGCCTTCAGTGCTGCAGCAACAGCCGGGGTATGCACCCATAATGTGGGCAGATCTCTCAGAGTGGGACTTGTTTGCTCGATTGGTGATGCTTGTGATGAGCCTGTTCCCATTTTAATTGTTGTTTCTGGTGGAAAATGCTGTGTTGTCACAGGCTGGGTGTGCAGAGAGGGCTCACAAAGTGCTGGGGAAAGACCCTTGTGTCCCACTGCGTGGGGAGTAACACCAAGGGTTGTCTGTTGCTCCCCAAGAATCACATTTATAGTCTTGAGAAATGATGACAAGAGGGGAGGAAGAAGAGAATAATCCTTGTAGGGAGCAAAGAACAGAATCTGTATGCTTGCTGCTGCCAGGAGGAGGATGTTTGAGAGTCTGTCAGAAGCGCAGTCCCATCTGCATGGTAGCTCTCCAGTGGTGGAGTGGGGAAGCCCTGTGTCCTTTTTTATGATTATTTTTCCTCTATGGGATAACTTCAAAACGCCCATAAATTTTCTCAGGTTTTTGATTTATTTTGGCTTTTTTGTTTGTTTGTTTGTTCCTTGTATCTAGAGGAATGAGACTTGCTTCCTTGACCTTTTAGTGAATTTGGATTACTTCTTTGGTTATTGTGTGTTGTGGAAAAGGCAGCAGAGAGGCTGAAAATACTGAAAGGGGACCCTTGCTTCAAAATCTTTAAGTGACTTTGCATTTAAAAGGTGTTAAGCAACAAAGCATGACTTCAGACATGATTAAATATTGCACCTCTCTGAACTGGGTTTTACTTCTCTGACACTTGAGGATGCCAGGTTGCTGCTGTGCATCACCCTGGAAATCTGAGAAGTCTTCCATGAAACCTGTGACCTGATTTTCTAAGGAGGCAGTGAAAAAAAAATTTGCCAAGTCAGACTTGCTCCATGCTCTGGTAAGAAAATGCACGTGGATTTTCACATGCTGAGCATGGAAAGCAGCGCCAGTGGAGGGTTTTGGGCTGGCAGCTGGGAAGAGTCACTGTGGCCCCCTTTGTTTGGTGCCTCTGGCTGCCTTAGGACATTGCTGGGGTGCAGATGGCTGCTCACAGCTGCAATAACATCACAGTTACCAGATGTAGATGTTCTAGACTGGCCAGATACCATAGTAGTTTCTTTTTCTTGTGCACCTGAATTATTCGCCTGGTGTGGTGAATGCAAATTGTCCACTTAGCGTTTAAAAATATATTGCTGCATTTTTGTAAAATGTCCTAATTCTCCTCAGGAAAATCTGTGCTGCTGTAAATTTTTGGTTGTTAAAAATTTTAGACTTACAGTACCAAGAAATTTGGGAATGAAGTAATTTGCCCCGGTGCCTGTTGACCCCAGGCCATGTAAAATGTGTGATTTGTTTTTGTTGGGAGAGTATGAGGTTCCTGATCAGATCATGTAAACAGTAGTATCTTTCCTAAGTTATTTGAAAGTTTCTCTGTGATGCTAGAAGGGCAGAGAGAGTAAGCTTGATAATGAAGGAAATTAGAGCAAGTGGTTATCAGCACATGCTTTAAATGTTGGTGTGTCTGTAGTATTTCACAGATTGAACATGAATGTGTAAACAGGGGCCTCAAGCATTAATTTAAGTTTCAGGGCTGAAAGCTGAGTAGCTCTACGATTCAGGACAAGCCTTTCTTAGAGTTCTGTTTTAAATATGGTATTTTGGAGCTATTACTGCAAAGGAAGAAAAATAACATCTGGCCCCATGTTGCAAACTGAATTTTTGTTGCTTGTTTTTTGGTTCTTGCCAGTAGTTAGTAGTTAAAAATCAAAGGTCCAGATTTTCCACAAGTGTAAAATATTACTGGCTTCATTGACTTCACTGCATTTACACTAGATTTAAATGACTGAGAATCAAGTACAACATCCCAAGTCAGGTTTTAATACAGTCAGGATGGAGTTATTATCATCTGCCATCTGCATTTTAAGCAGTGCTTAGTTGTATAGTTTTTATATACAGACGTGTGTGTAAATTCACTTGTGCATCCACAGAATAATGGTTTCATATATTAATGCTGAAGCAGTTTGATTTAGTGTGCAGCAGTGGATAAAATAAAAATATTTAATTAAAATTCCCTTTTTCGGCGGACTGCATTTAAAAAAAATCCCAGATTAAATATTGCTTGCCCATATGTGCAGGTCCTTTGTCATTTCCCTGCTGTTCCTGTTAGGAAATGGAGAGGTAAGTGATTTTTATTTCCCAAAGATCCCAAGATGTCTGGTGCTGGCAGCGGAGTGGAGACCTCCTGCTTTTCTTCAGGCTCTTCAGGGGCTCTCCTGTTGGGATCAAAGTATTCTGTGCTGGGTGTGATGAAACCACACAGAAAGAGGAATCACCCCTCCAATCCAGAACCATCTGTGGCATCAGGGCATGCTCTGGGCAGATGGGGAGAATAACAGAACAGGATGCCATCTGCTTGGAACATTCAAACCAGGCAGACACTCTGTGGTCAACAGCATGGAGAGCTGCTCAGCACTCTATGTATGCTCATCCAGAGATGCTGGGAGGTTTTCAGATTTGGTTTAATTTCCATCCTGAATTTCGGGATTTTAGGATATAGTCAGATACTCTAAAATTACAGGGTAGGGTCAAATATCTTTTAAAAGGCTTATGCTGGTGCTTTGGAGAAAGAAGTACTGATTGTGGGGTAACAGCTGCCCCAGTGCTTCATGAGCTTTCTGGCAGCTTCTGTCTCGGGAACTGCTGTCCCCCCAGCTCACTGTGTGTCTTTGCCAGTGACCAAGAGTGGTGTCCAGGCAGTGCCACACCTTTCTGTCCTCCGCACTGGTCTTGGCAGTGTCCTCCATAGGCATGAGCTTGGATGAGGATCTGCCAGGAGCACTCAAGGTTGTTTGCACAGTCGTGGTTGTGCCTCTCTTGCTGGAGGGGGAAATACTTTGTAATAAACCCTTTCCTTGGTTTTGTATGTATATGCATAGAAAAAAGAGAGATGGAATAAAAAAAAGTGAGCAGTCCTTAGGAGAGTCCAGTGTCCAAAAGGCTGGTCCTGAGGCTGTAGCCTTGTGAACACAGCAGCAGCATCAGCCCAGGCACCTGGTGATGGGTGAGCAGCTGCTGACATCCTGAATGGCCACTTCTAATTAGCACTCATTAAAAGTGTCAGAAGAAATCAACTGGAGAATCAGCTCCTGCCTCCATGAGTGTGAGTCCCCAGTGACCCAAGCACTGCAGTGTTCTGTCCTTATGCAGCTTAGCAAACTGTGCGGCCTGGGGAAGCATCCTGGTGATTCTCCACCACTGCAACTCCAGCTCCGAAGGGCTCCGAGACCTCCTGAGCCAGAGGTGCTGTCTCCCCATCTCTTAATTGGTGGTAGAAGAGGAGGAAAGAAGAAAGTGATAATTATTTTGTGTTGAAACAGAGATAATTGCTACTATAGAATTTCATCAGAAAACAAAGCAGCAATTAATTATTCATTGTCAGAACTCCAGCACGGCTTGGCAGAGCCAGGGTTCACATGTCCTGTGGGCTGGGGCATGGGGAGCCCTGTGCATTGTCTCACTGCATGGATGGCTCCCTCGGGAGGAGAGGCTGCATTTGGGTCTCTTGGGGCTACTGCCCACAGGAGCTAAACCTGTTGCTCCATAAAACCTGGGTGCAAGCCAAGTGCCTGATAGGATCCCTGCCTGTGCTTGTGGTAGATGTGGCTGTGTCGGTGTGCCACAGGCAAGTCAGCATGCCTGGAGAAGGGCCTGGGCAGTAGGACAGGCAGCTGCTCAGGCTGGAGGGGTGTGTCTGACACTGCCTTCTGGATCCATCTATACCCAGGTCTGTGTTCAGTGGGGAAAGTGCAAGCAAAGTGTGAAATGTATTTGCCACTGGGATTGGGCCAGTGGGCTGAGTGACACTTCCCCAGTGCACTCTCACATCTCCCAGTTAACAAGTCAGTAACTGGTGTCTCTGTATGAAATAGCTCCGCGAGTTTCATTTTGCATGGGAATTTCAGTGTTTCCTGTGCCCTGTGCAAGCCTTTGTGCTCCGCAGTAAGAGCTGCTGAGCTCTGCCTCTTGAGAGGAGGCCAGTGTGCTGGGGAAAAGGGAAGTAGGGGGGATGGATTTTCTCTGAGGGGACATCAGAGCCACTCTTGAAGCAAGCAGGATCTGGAGGATGTCCTCCAGGGCAGTTGGTTGCTGTGAGGACCCTTGGTGAGGCAGGATTTTGCATGCAGGATTGCAGCCGCTTTTCTGTAGCCATAGCAACAAATGGGGTGATGGTGGTGACTGCAGGCATGCCTGGACTGAGGGGCCTACAAGAGAGATGTGGCTGCAAGGCCAGGCAGTGAAGTGAGCCACAGCCATTCAGGTGAGCAGGGTACGTGTGGTGAGGGTGTCCAGCTGTGCTGCTGGGTCCTTTCTGGTCACCGCGTCGTGCCCGCTCCCCTGGCAGCCCTCAAAACTGAGGGGTGGGCAAGGGAATGGACAGGACAGCTCAGAGACCATTGGACAGGGGACTGCAGATGAATCCCATCCCACAAACGATGTCTTGGAGCGAGATTGTCGGATCCCTACAGAGCGAGGCTCCTGTGGGTAGTGCTGAACCTCGCCTTCTCCCCCATCCCCAGTTACCAGGATTACAGATTTAATCAGGATGTAGGAGCTGACAAATACTTGGACTGAGAGATGGAAAGTTCCACTGAGCCACGACTGCTTGTGTGCTATGGGGAAGCTGGCAGTGGCGTAATTGAGGTATTCATGCAGCCTCTGTGCTTGAACTAATTTTATGTTTTGCTTGCACTTGGGTTCCTCCTTTCGACATGTCTTTCCAAACTCACTTTTTCTTAAAATAACCCCCATAAGTTGCAAGTGAAGCTTTTGTTGAAAGGCGGCACATCTTCTGCCCTACCTCCACTGTGTCTGTGCTGAATGGTTTGGATTGAATCGCTGTCTCCTGGGAGAGACTTGCAGGGATATTTAACCCGCCTTCAGAATAGAATCAAGAAGTGGATGAGCATGCAGGAAGCTGAGAGGACCCAGCAGCCCACAGCTGAGTTATGTGATAGGTCATCACCCATAACCTGTGTGGCCAAGTTTCTTTGAGGCTCTTGGTGGTATTTGGAGATTGCTGGAGGAGACCTTGGTGTGCAGGCACGTGTGCATCCCTGTTCAAGCACGCGTGTGAGTGCCTGGACCTTGTTTGCTCTGCAGAGCACCGGGAGTGCTCTGCCCAGCCAGGGACAGCAGAGCTGAAGACAGGATTCATGTTTCCCCTAGCAGATTTTTCCATGTAGGAAATTCCCTGCTGCTTCGAGCCTATAAATCAGGATTGGATGGCCTTTTAAGGGTGTGTGCTATCAGTCAGTTTCCCATCCTGTTTTGATTTTGCAGATCCATGACACATTCCCAGTGGAAGTGGAGACTTCCCTGTAGCCAGTGGAACTAGAAAAAGTCCTGCTGCTTTTGCTCCTTTTCCCAGCTCCATGGATGGCAGTCATGCAGAGCCTCCCTGGGTGACACTGCTCCTGAGGGAGCCCTGCAGGTGAAGCTGGGGTGTCACTCTGGGGGACAGGGCTGGCGTCATCCCCTTCTCCCACAAATGGGATGCTGCCAATCCTGCTGGAGTTTAGGCAAGCAGAGGGCTGGTGGGGTTAAAGCAGAGCCTGTTGCCCAATTTCAGAGGGAGGAGATTTGCAAGCAGACCAGGCTTAATTTACTGTCTTATTTTTTCTACTCCCACAGGACCAGTAAAAGAAACATACTTTGTAGTTTATCTGTAAAACTCCAAGAACTAAGTGAGCTGCTCAAATGATGTTGCTGTGAGTGATTAGTGTATGGAAAACTGAAACAAACTGGAGGCTTGTGCTTGGTGCTGGGAAGGTGACAGGCTGCGTGTTGTGCCAGGTATGTGCTCTGTGTTCATGGCTCTGAAGGTGCTGGAAATTGCAGAGAAGGGAGGTTCTCTGGTGTGCAGATTTCCCTCCTGGGCAGGACAGGCTGTGGGAGGCTCAGGAATGGTTTGGGGTGGTGTTGCCCATCTGACAAGCTGTGTGGCACAACAGCAAGGGTTGGGGCACTCAGGCTTGTAAGAATGTGATCATCTGAGATTTGGGGTAAACAGAAACTCCCTGGGAGGTTTTGTACAGAATCTCAGGTGTGGCTGTCAGGGCAAATCTGTCTTTATTTCTTGCTGTGCTTAGCTGCAGGCAGAGTGGGATGGCCTTCAGAGCACTGACATAGGCAAACACACACTCTGGCATGGCTGTGCACTGTTTCTGTGGGGCTGAAAATACCTACAGGAAAGTCAGAATAAATACTTTCCTCTGTTGCCTTTATTGTTCATTTTTAAAAAAACATTCCAGGCTCTTCTGTATAGTACCGTTCTGTTCACTCAAAATTTAAACAGAACAGTTCCACCTGCTTTTTAATTTTTAGATGAAAATGCTTGAGACCCTCATCTTCACATTTCAGTGTGAAGGTGTCAGTGTGATGGTGCCACAGGTGATGCATCCTCTTCCCAGTCTGAAGTGTCCCCTCAGGAGGCTGGGAATAAGCTCCAGGATCCTGCAGAAGGCTGGAATGGCTGAGAAGAAACCTGTGCTGTTTCAGCTCCTCAGGCAGTGTGTCCTGAAGTGGGAGATGGAGTTGCAGTTTTTGTACAGAAACACTTAATTTCTGACATTGGCTACAGCAAACAAGTTTGGAAAAGCATTAAATCCTGAAGCAATTAAATGTATCGTATTGGCAAAGTGAGATTTTTTTTTTCCTTTTGTGAGATACTTTGCCAGCTGTTGTTTATGGAAAAAAAATCTCAATCTTTTTTATGAGAACTGTTTTTAGGTTTCTTTGTGTTTGAGGCTGGTTTATACATTATGCATTAGCTCGGGAAAGCAAAACAATTATTTACCAGCCTAAATATTTAGAGGAATAATAAGTGGGAGTCAATAAAAAGCCTGTATGGATAGCTTAGCTAGAGATACAGAAGAACTTACCTGGTGTTAAAAATGGCACAATTAAGTTGTAAAGGAACAGCCAGACAATAAATGGACTTTCCTCTGCCTATGTGTGGGTGACCCCTCTGCCTGCAAGGCCTTGTGTTTGTCACTGGGTGCCATGGCTGACAAAGACAACAGAAACCCCTCACTCTACTGGATCATGGGGACTGAAAGCAGCTGGGAATTTCTCTGTTGTTGGAGGTACTGGCTTTGTGGAGGCCAGAGAAAGAAGGGGTACGTGGAGTCATTCCTGACTGGGCTGACTGTATTTGGGAGGAACTGAGGAGGAGTGGGTTTTCTTTGTTTAGGTTTGCTGAATGGTATTTTTGAGGGAGTTCTTTCATAAGGCATTGTGCTGAGAAATACACGGTTCTTTATGCTGTGTTTTCTTTTCTTTTTCCTTGTGAATGCAAGAATGTTGATTAGAGCTTGGGGTAAGCAGCATGCCATTGTCTGGGACAAGGCATGCCATAGGAGTCGTGCTGCTATAGAAGGACGCTTAAAGGTAATTATACTGCTTGCTGACTGCAAAAACTTGCCACCAAATGATAGTTTATGAGAACTGGGCTGTCTTAGAAATGAATGGAGTAAGTGGGTTGGAGCTTTGAAGAAAACAAACAGTATGGGGGGAAAATACATCTTTAAAATTCAGAACATCAGTTTCAGAGCAAGCAACGTCAGGAAGTGACTTCCCTGGGAGCAGGTCCTTGGCTACCTCAGGACTTGGCAGGAAATTGTAATATGGATTTGAACAAAATGCAGCTGTCCAACAAGCAAACCAAGCTGTGAGACCTGTGAGCAGTACTTCAGCATGACGGTATTAAACAGAGAAATTGCAAACCTTCCTGAACATCATTGCTGTGGGCATGAGGACTGACCTTTAGCGGTCACGGAGTGACATGGCGTCCTGTTCCTTGGAAATGCTGCAGGAACACACTGCAACTCTCGGGTTTGGTTTCTCACCTGAGACTCAGGTTGTTAAAAGTCCCTGGCCCTCTAAAAGCCCTGAGCCGCGTCGCAAGAGAAAACGCGGAGTCTTCAAGGCCTTGTTTTCAGGTTTTTTGTATTGTTTGTTATTTGGTATCTCAGAGATTTCTCTGCACCCAGCCGAGGTCTGGACAGCGGCTGGGACACGAGGCAACTGACTGCCAATGGGGCATTGCTTTACTCTTTTACAGATAGTTACGTGTCCACTATTTACAATTTTGTGCCATTGTGTAGCACATATACTAGAAGGGTCATTTCTACCTTGACCCAATCCCCTCAAACTACTTTGTGTCATCACCACATCAGAAGATGGAGGACGAGGAAGAAGGAGAGGAACTTAGGGCAACACCCTAAATCCTCCATCTTGTCCCCCATTTATCTCTATTCTAAAAACCCCTAAACTACAAAATTTTTCACCCTGTGCTGTGCTAAACTACTATTTTCACACCTTTGAGGTTTGTAATTCCTCTCTCAATGTTGGAAGCCTCTCCCATGGACTAAAATCAAACCCAGTGTCTTCCTGGACTCTGTGCCAAGGTCTCCAACCCCCCTGGACCGGCTCCACACCCCCCTGTCCAGGGTTCAAACTTCCTTCCTCGGGTCCCAGGTCATCCAAAGGGATGCCCTGGACTCCGACAAGCAAGCAAACATAAATAAGGGCTCAGAGAGGGAGGCTTTGCAGCTTTCCAGGGTGCTCTGGGTGCTGGTTGGTGTTGTCAGGGAGAGGAAAAGGTGGCAGCCAAGGAGCTACGTGTGGCTCTCAGCAGAGTGGTTGCGCAGGACAGACTCTCATGGGCTGCCTGGCACATGTGGGAAGATTGCCCAAAATCTCCCCATTGTCCTTGCTGGTTGGTGGTGCTTGACCATTTCATTGCTTTTCCAGGCAGGCTGTATGAGGCAGCTGCTGTGCCTGTTCTCTGGCTGACTGTGGCTTCACTTGTCTTCTGCTTGCACTGAATAATGGTAAAGATACTTGCGGAGCTGCACTGGGCCTAGTAGAGAACATGAGGGAGAAAGCAAAGCAAAACCATCCTGGGCTTTGTGTCTGAGGGGAAGATAGAGGGTGTTTGTTGTTCAGTTCTTTGAGGGGGACTCGAGTAAACCATGTCTGGTTGGCAGGAAGCACATGGTCCAAAACAGCCAGCCCCGAATCCAGAAGGGTTCATTTGCCCCACAGCATGTCCTGAAATAGTCATGTTTGGATAATGTTTTGGGAGTAACTAAGCTGGAGCATATGTATAACTGTTAAAGTTGTGAATGCCAAAAAAGGGAATCCATGCTAAGCTCAAAAATATGGACTCATCATGTAATTTAAAAAAATGTTACAACTGTAGTTTGGTTTTGTTGCATTGTGCTATAGGCTTTTTGGCAGGGGTATCATGGGAGATGAAGAAACAGCAGCTTGATGCTTCCCTCAAGCTTTTTTGAAACTATTCTCTGTTTTGCCAAAGTATATGTGATGCATTCTTAAAAAAAAAAATCCATCTTGGGTTCCTTGGCCTCCTGCTGGAAACTGCTCTGGAGAGTAAATGTGGGGCAAAGCAGATCTTGGATGCCCCTGCTCCTATGCTGGGGCTTTGCCTCTGAAAACCAGGGTGAGGGGCTGCATGTAAGCTCAGTAAGGAAGGGTCTGGTCCTTCTGCTCAGCTGGACCTGGTGTTCAGGGGGACAGGAGAAGTTCTGGCCATCTGTGCTCCATTGGCCATGATTTGTGTGATCTGCAGTAAAGTCATAGTTAGGTGAGGTGGTCTTCAGTGTCTGGGCTGAGCTGAGCTCTCCCATCATTTTCTTACCCCTGCAAGTGGGCACTGAACCCAGGCAGAGCCACTGCATGTCTCTGAGCACATGGAATTGGTTTATAACCCTTACTTTAAGGGTGTCTCAGAAGTGCCCTGGATGGGAGAGCATGATTAAAAATGCAGAACCCTTTAACAGGGGGAGTTTCTCAATTTCTTTGAGGGACATGAAGCCATAAGGGCTGTCCCTTTGCTTGCATCTTAAATTACCCCAAAGTTTAATTTGTTGCATTTGTTTCAGTTCGTCAGCTGGGCAAGGGTGAACTCGGGCAGAGATACGTCAGAAAATTAAGCTTTACTACTTAGAAAAACCACAGAGCGTTAGAGCTGCATTTACACAGGAATAGCAAGGTTGGTGAAGAGGAGTGGGGGAGGGGAAGAGATTTTCAAAGCCGGTTGATTTGTTCTTTTAGTTGCTTTCAGGTTTGGGAAACCTTTTTAAGCTCTTTTCTGCAAACGTGAGGACTCAGGAATGCTTTTTGACTGTTCAGTTGTTTTTTCTGGTTTTGTTTTTTAACTTGCTTGTGATGAAAATGGGTTTGACCCTCTGGCAGTGTGAGGTGACATTTGAGTGAAGGCTGCCAGGCTCTCCTTTAGGGCAGCTGGCAAGTGGCCCTGCTGCTGCCTGGGATGGAAGCTGGGAATGGGGATGAGGAGGTGGCTCGGAGGGAGCTAGGACTGTGTCCCCTGTTCAGAAGCATTTCCTGGTCTTGGGGCTGGCCCTTTGGGGGCTTCTGTCTGGTGGGGAGGTCTCTTGCACGCCAGTGGCTTTTGTCCCATGGAGGTGACCGAGCTGCGTTCACAGCTTAGCTGTTGCTGCTGTGTGGCAGGATGGGGAGCACGGGGAGCTGAGAGTCACCTGGGGGCTGTAGCCATTTCCTCCCAGTTCTCCCCAGTTGTGGTGTTGGGAGTATTGTACAGAGGATGCTGCACTCTGCTCTGAGAGCCACAGGCATAAGGCAGTGGTAGGAGGGGTTTCCATGGAAACCTTTCAGCAGCATGATATCACCGGCACATTTAAGCTTTTCAAGGCTTTTTGGATTTCAGGGATTACATAACTTTGGAGGGGTTAGGCTGGGGCTTGGATCTAATCAGTATCCAGGGTTTTAGTCGAATTAAATTTTTAGAAAAGCCAAACACCCCAATACAAAAGTGGCTGGCAGCAGGTGGCAGCAACAGCAGTGGTTTTCTGGTCATCTTGGACAGGCTTTGCAAGCCCTTAAGGAAGGCAGAGCCCCCCTGGGCTGGGGCAGTAGGAGCTGCTGAGCTGGGGCACAGCTGCTCACACTCACACCCACCTTTATAAACGTTTGTATAGATGAGTCAAGGTTTTGTTGCTTGGAGCGAAAGAAGAATCTTCCATCTTGCTTCTAAGTATCTGTAATAATTTCCTAGTAGCTGTTTGCGTTCATCATTCTGCCCCATAACTTTTCTTATATGTGAACTTGAAACCACAGAAAGTACTCTGTGGTTTTCTGTTAAATGTAACTTAGTGTTTTTGTGAGACATTCAAGACTGAAGCGCCTTGCGGGAAATTTAGAAATAATGTAATAACATATAGTGAGGCAGTAAACCCTGCAGATAACGCAGGGAAAGTCTTGAAAAATGATAGATTGGTTTTTAACCACAGTACAACTGCTCCAGACTTGGGGTTCCTGACTCAGCATTCCTGATGGGAATGATTTACAGCAATGAAAAGTGGGTTAGTTCTAGGATTCCCTGGAACAAAAAGATTGCCTTGTCTGGAAAGGAATGACTTGTCTTGCTGAGGGGAGGTGCAGCATGAAAACGGGGGGAAAGACTGAAATCCAGAGTAAACGCTCTGAAGACCCTTCCTGATGTCTTTCTTCCAGCTGGGCCCAAAGTTCTTCTGCTTGCCAGGGTCTCAAGGCCAGCTCTGCCTCTGATCCACAGGAACCAGTGCCTGGCAGGGCTTAGAACAGAATCTCAGACTGCCTTGGGTGGGGGGACCTTAAAGCTCATCTCATTTCCCTGCGACGGGCAGGAACACCTTCCACTGTCCCAGGTTCCCCCAAGCCCCGTCCAGCCCAGCCTTGGACCCTTCCAGGGATCCAGGGGCAGCCACAGCTTCTATGGGCAACCTGTGCCAGGGCCTCAGCATCCTCATTGTAAAAAACTTCTTTTCTAATATCTGATGTAAACTCACCCTCCTTCAGCTTAAAACCATCACTCCTTAGCCTCAATTAAGAAATGAAGGGTTCTGTTGCAGCTTTGGGGGTTTATGGAGTGTTACCTGAGGGAAGGCAGCTTTTAAGCATTTTAAAATTATTTATTTATTTATTCATTTCAGCAAAACACATTTGTGTACATCAAAAGATGTATCATCTGCCAGAACAGTGTCATACCTAGAATGTGATTCATAAACCAGAGGGCATTTGTCTGCCTCTGGAGAATTAATCTCCTAGTCTGTTTGTCTTTTACCTGTAATTGTGTATGAAAGACAACAGTGATTTTAAGGAAAAATTATCAAACCCACCCATTTTACTTAACTAATATTATTAGAGTCCACATACAAAATTCTGTTTCGCTAACAAGAAATTCTTGTGACTGCCTCCAGTGAGAGAATTATCTGTGCAGGTAGCAAGAAGGCTGCAGCCTTTTTTTTTCTGCAAAAGATTAAGATTAGGGAAGATCAGGCTGCTTTTTTTAAGGAGTCAAAAATGTAGCCAAAAATATTTGCGTCCACCTTGTTGAACAGGAGTATGGGTATGTTCAGTAAGACAGGGGTCAGTTGTAACCTCTCCAAGCCACGCCTTTGGGAGCCACTTTACCCTGTCATCCTGTGCCAGCTCTTATCTGGTGTCCTCCTGTGCTTGTGTGATCTGTTCACTCTCCTTTGCTGCTGTCAGAAACACTTCTTCACTCCTGACACAAGAAAGAGTAACTTGGTGAGGAGATAGGTGGATTTTATTGTAGCCTGGGCATCCTCAGTAATGTTGTCTGGCCTCTGCCGCTTCCTCAGCCCTCACCATTGTGTTGGTGATGGATCAGAGAGGGGACAGCTCGACTGTGAGGTGTGGTCTGAGCCAGTTCTCCTGACTGGCAGGCAAATATCAGCCATGGGGAGTGGCCAAAAGGAATGAATGTCCACTCCAGTGTTGGCTCTTGGGTCTGTGTCACTGTCACCGAGCTTGGGTGGCTCTAGAGCACAATCCTGCTCTCTAGCCTCTTCCCACAGCACAGTGAGAGAGTGACTGTGAAGTGGAACTTGTTGGATTAAATGCACTCCGAGGCCTTAAGGACCTGTGAAGTAGGGAAAGGGTGCACAAGGTGAGACCATGCCATTTCCAAGCTCCCTGGGAAACCAGGGAATAAATCAATCCCTCAGGTAGGATTTGCACTGCCCAACTGCCCTCAAGTTTTATGTTCCTGCAGAAACAGGCAGCTTGGAAACAGTCTAGTGGAAGAGTTCATGCAGATTTGGGTTTTGGGATTGGTTGGTTGTTTTCCATATATTTGGTGGTGGTTTGTGTGCAGAGATTGGAAGGCAAGCAGCTGTGAGTCAGGATGGAGGAGAACCAGGCTGCCATGAGGATGAGTACAGCAGCCATAGCTGTGAGAGGGGATTCACAGCACAGCTTCTGAACAGAGGGCAGCCAGTTCCTGAGCTCTGGCATATGAAGCATTTCCAGCAGGAATTGGAAAACGTTTGTGCTCCAGCCCGCAGCTCTACTGAGAGCTTGTTAGGACTGCTCGCTGCAACTGCTTGCAGTGTCAGCACACTGAAGAAGGAACTCAGGCTGGAGCAGGTAAGTATAAAATACTGGGGTAGTCAGGGGACTGTGGAGGCTCAGAGCAAGAAAACAACACCTTGGTCATGTTTGGTGCAGTAAGTAAAAAAAGTAAAGTACTATCTGTGCATACCCAGGAGTTAGCACTAAACTGGTGGGCAGGATTGGCACACCAGCAGGGGGTAGGAATGGGCAATGGATAAACACAGGCTGGAAACAAGACATTTATAGCCACAAGATGGGTGGTGTGGAAAAGCTTCCTAAAAAGTGCTGTGAGGAAAAACCAGCCTAGCCCCAAACTGGAAACAGTGAGGTCCCAGCTCAAATCCAGTGTTTTACAGAAAGGCTTCACGGGACTGCAGGGAGGTGTTCATGGAGATGCCAGGCTGGAGCCCCAGTGGAGCAGCTTTCTGGGGTAGAGGAATCCCTGCCTTGGGAGCTGAGGGATCTCAAGGACCCTGTGAATGTTCTGCTGTGTTTCATTCCTAAGCTGAGTGCCACTCCTGGGGCACCAGGAGAGAGCGCTGGGAGCTCAGTACTCAGGTGGGAACACATTTCTCTTCTGTTTAGTGCACTGCCATGAGACAAAATGCTGAGCACAGTTTCAAGTCACCCCATCATTCTGTAGGCTGGTATCTTCGTGTGCTGAGAGGGCTTCATTTCCTAGAAAATACATGGCTTTTGCTTGCAGCCCAGGGTCCTATGTGCTCACCCACGTGTTGAGGAACAGCTTGCAAATCATTATCTGATTGGCATCTAGCCACTAAACTTCCAGTGACCTGCCTGCTGGTATTATTTTGTGTGCTGCATTCTCCTGACATAGCTTTGTTGAGCACATTGTATTGTTTTTGGAATAAATGTGAGGGTAAACAGTAAAAACTGTTTGGATTGCAAACAGGGCAAACAGCTGCCAAGGATGGAGGTGAAACGTAAACTTTGTGGCTGGTTTGGAAATAGGATCTTTGGTCTGGCTGCCCTCTCTGGAAAGGGGTAGGCTTGCTTGAGCAGTGCCAAAACAAAGCGCACCTGACCTTTGCCATCCCTGGATGCCAGCTCAGAAAGTGTTGTATGCAAAATCTGGCTATTTTTGGATCTTGCTCTACAGAGAAAGTGCTGTGGGTGAGTGGCTTGGTATATTTAGGAGGTATAGAGAGTTTCTGCAGTGGGCTAGGCCAGAGGTTGGTGTTACTATCCCAGCTCCAGCAGAGCCAGTTGCTCTTCAGCAGTTGCATCTGAATTGAGGAGTCTGGTAGGTACTGACAGGACCTGTCTCCCATGAGTTAGTCTAATGTGCTTTTTAAATGAATCTAAACCTTTTGGGTTAAACAAATCTAAACCTTTTGGTCTCGGCAGTTGACTGAAATTCAGCACCAACATAGTAAGTGTTATCCGTCTCTAAAATCCCAGGGAGCTGGGGCAGCTTTTTGTGTCACACAGGGTTCATCAGATGTAGGACTGGCAGCCAGAATCAATGGGCAGAGTGGGAATTTTGGAGCTTATTGTTCCAGATCTGCCACCAGCCAGCTGGATGAGACTGGTAGAACCGTTTTGCCCATCTGTTTTATTCACTAGGAAAAGGTGCAAATTGGTCCTGTTGTCCATGCCAGGCACAGCAGAGCACGGTTGGATCTCAGGTGAAGCCTCTTGACTCTTTCCTGGGCAGTGAGGATGTTAACTGTGTGGTGTTCTTGTCCTCGTGGCCTGTTCTGGGTGGGGAAAAATCTAACTTGGATAATGCAGTGAGCAGGAGTGGCTGATTAGCAAATCCCTGGCATGTCCGTGAGGTGACAGCAAAGGCAGATTGTTGTTGCTGACCATGTGCTCCTGTGTCAGGTGAGGGTGGCCAGCCATTAAAGGTAGAACTATAAATTGCACAGTAGGCAGGAAAGGGCCAGAGAGAGGTGTGATTTGGGGGTGATTTTGTATTCTCAGTGTTTCTCTGGCATTTATGAACTGTTGATTTTTTTTCTGTGAGTGATGGGACCCTAGCAAAGAGTGTGGGGATTCCCTCCATGGCCTGGTGCCAGGGAGATCATGGAAGGTCAGCTCAGGTAAAGCCTTGTTAGGGAGCTTGACAAGCACTGAAATACTGCTTAAGTGGAAATTTCAGTGTTAGGGAGTTAGATTGGTTGTTTCTTCCGTTTGAAACACACCTCTTGTTAAAGGTGTTTCAGCCAGACCTGCTTGCCATTGTCCTTGACATGGAAACAGCTAAAGCTTCACAGATCCATTGCAAACCTTTCCACTTTCAGTTTAAATGAACTCATTATGTTTCAGCTTGGCAGCAATAAGAGGAACAACATGGAAGAGGAAAAAAATCTTGAAGTTAAAACAGATTTCAAAAACACCTTACAAAATGTTCCTAGCCAACCACAAACCCTCCCTGGAGATCCTATCCACATAGTAATGCTCCAACTGTGTATATCAAACAGTTGAAAAAGGAAAATTTGGCCTCCACTATGCTTGGATGGAGAGCAGGCAGCTGTGGTGGAGTGCCAGAGAGCTTCGTCCTGTGCAGGAAAAGCCACCCTGTGCAAGGCCTGTCACGAGCTGGGAAGCCTTTCAGGAAACTCATCGGAAAATGCATTAGGTGGGGATGGTAATGCCTTCCACTGACATCATCCAAGGATGCGCTGCTTTACAGATTAATTCCTTCCCCATGGCTGGGGCAAAAATATTCTGCTTCACTGTTGGATGGAGCCTTGCAGTGGGAAAAGCACAAAGTGTGTCCTGTTTTCATGGCTGTGGCACGGTGTCAGCATGTGCCTTGGGAAGAGAGTTCACCATATGGGATCTGTCCCAGCCACCTGTAGATACCTGCACAGTGGGCCAGGGAAAATTCAGGCAAGGAAAGGGAAGACGGAAAATGTACTTCCTGCCTGGCATGTGCCAGAGCACTGGCAGCAGCTAACTCCTTGCACCAGGATGTTCCTGCTCTGGTTCGGTTAACACTGGGGCAGGGGATGTCCTTCCATCCAGTCACTCTGTACAAAGAGAGATTACTTTGAGTGGTTCTCGGGGGTCAGATGCTGCTCTCTCTCAACACTAAATTATGGCATTGACAGCAAGCGGAAGTGTACATCCCAGATTTCCATCAGAGTAATCGAGCACTGAGATGGGTCAGATCCTCTGTCCTTCAATGCCTGAGCTGTATTCCATGTCCAGGTCCCCTTCAAGGGGTCCAGACCTCTGAAGCTGTCTTATTCCCTGCTTGCACCGTTGTCCTAGAATCCATCCAATCCTGTATGTTTAGGGCTTCAGGTGGATTAAAGCAGTCAGCAGAAAAACTTTTCTTGGTTTTGGTTTGCTCTGGCTGAGCCAAATTATAATAGGGAAATTCTCAGCAGAGAGCTGAATAAAACCAGGGCTTTTGGAGGCAGGAGGGAGACATTTAACAAGAATAATTTAGTTTTCCATAAAAGCTGTGTGGTTTGAGTCCCAGAAATCAGGCTTGAAGGATTTTTATTGGGGTTTGGAAGGGATGGGGTGGTTTCTAGTGTGATGCTGAGCCTGGTGGAAATGAGAGAAAGTATTTCAGTCTGGGTCTGGAAGGCAGTCCCTTGGTTCCACGCTGCCTTGGTATCTGGCAAGTCACTTCACCCCCCTGCAGCTCCTTGCTTGCTCAGTGGAGTGACAGGGGTGATGCCTGTGCCGTGAGAGGATTAGTCAGCTCTTCACAGCAGTTTTGGGAAATCTGATGGAAAGGAGCCTTAGAAGTGGAACAAATTAGTATTTGCAATCCAAATACTTGGTTGCTTCTTGCCCAATTCCAAATTTGCAGTGGCTGCGTGCCCTTGTGCAGAGCACAGCCATCCATCATTTTGGAGCTGGTTTTGTGGAGGAATGTGGGGGTGCGCTAATCCTGGCCAGCAGCGGGCTGTTACCCTCCTGGTTTGGTGACCCCAGTCTTGTTTCTGGGTTCTGTGTCCAGGTGGTCGGCAGAGATGTACTGGGTCACTCTGGTCACTGCTGTTACACGACTGGTTTCTGTTTCATTGTGTTAATTATCATAGAATCATAACATTGTTTGGATTGGAGGAGAGCTTTGAAGGTCACCTAGTCTGACCCCAATTATATGTGTTTTTCTGGGGCTGGAACAGTGGGACCTGGAGGGTGCCTGGGGTTGAGAAACAGGGGTGTGAGTTACCCAGAGCTAGGGCAGGGAGATTGAGCTTCCTCCAGCTGTGCTGTCTGTTGGAAGGGGATGTTTGGGTCCATGACCCAGAAACATTCCTGTTTTCCAGCTCAGGAGTTTCTGTGCCCTCCCTCAGGAGGGTCAGAGCTGGCAGGCTCCTCTACCCAGGAATGCTTTCCTCTCCTGTTTGCTGCAGGGAACTAACAGTGCTGGAAAATAAAGCAGATATTGTATCTGGCCATGTTTGTCATGTTCCACAAAATAGCTGGAAGGACTTTCCTGAGTGAAGAGTTGTGGCTTCCAGTCTCATTAATTAATATTCAGCTGCTCTTTGGTGTTATTTTGTTCTGCTAAACCTTCCTTGGAAATGTGGCTATGGCTGTTCTGTCTGGGCCCATAGCAGAGGTACTGTCAATCCCTAGTGTTGGGTGCCTGGCAATATCTGTGCAATATATTACTTTTTGACCAGGCCGTAAGAAGCACTTTCACATGGCTGGTTATTGAGTGTTGTTGCCAGTTTTAGGGCTGTGCCATCCTGTAGTGGTCATTCCTGTAATGGATCTCCAGTTCAACCGTGCTGTGGTTCCAGCAGAGCCCAGGGATGGCCAGCAGTGGTGCTGGGGCTGTTTTAAGGGTCTCTGGGGTTTTGCTGGCATTTAGGGCTTTGTTTCTTTCAACAGCCTTCTTACAGTTTGTTGTTGTTCATGTTTGCATCCTGGTGAGGGTGATACTGCTCCTGATGTTCCTGGCTTGGAGGTGTTTGTGATTTTCTCCAAAAGTTGATACTGAAGGAATCAGAGAAAGGGTGCAAGGGCTTCCATGTACCCTGAAAAAGTGTAGCCTTGGGTCACTAGAGAAAGGCTTTCCTGCAGGTTTTGTCCCCAACTAATTCTAGTAGTTATATTCTTTATCAGTGCCCCGTGTGAGTAGCTCAGCACTCCTCCCAGCTTACAGCAGCATGGATCCAATTCGACTTGTGGAGATTTTCATATTGTGTTTGCCATACCGCCTGTCTCCTGAGAGGGCTGGGGTGCTGGCAGCAGGAGATGCTAGTTTTAACCAAAGCCTTTCATTGCAAACCCAACTTGCAGTGCATTTGGGATGAGGAGTATTCCTCACCACGTAAACTTCCTGAAGGCAGCCCTGAGCACAGGGGAGGGGATCAGTAGTTGTGGCCTCTCTTCTTTGGGGCTTTTTGCTTTATCAGCCTGCCATACTGTGGGCAGTGGCAGCTGTGCACCCCTGGGCAGGAGGGAGGTGGAGGGGACACTCTCCTTCTCCAGGCATCAGCAGAGGCACCTCAGTGGTAGAATCGATACTCTGGAGCTATGAGAATGAGAAAAGAGAGTGTCAGGAGGCAAAAAAGAAAATGAGGTGTGTTTTTTGTTGTTGTTGTTGTGTTTGTTTGTTTGTTTGTCTGTTTTTCCTGGGCTTTTTTGGTTTTGCTGCCTGGGTTGCAGGAGGGGCAAGGCTTGGGCTGTGCAGAGGACAGCAGGGCTGTGACTCTGCACAGGGGTTACAGAGGCTGCCTGGACTTGAGCAGAACCCCCCCAAACATGAGCTGATCCCCATTCCCAGGCTGCTGTGCTTTGAACCAGCACACAGGAGCCGGAGCAAAGTGTGCTGCCCCTTCCTGCAGAACGTTGGGATTGATTTGCCATCCCCCTTCTCAGCCACTCTATTCTCAACCCTGTTACCCTGTAATAATCTTTTCTGTCTGACTGATGTGGAATGATAACTGCAGGAAGGAAATGAGCTGCATTTTGAATGTCTTCTGTATCCAGGTTTTGTGTCTTCAGCTGTAGAGTAAAAGGGATGCCTCTCAACCTCAGGGGGGGCATGGGGCATCTGATGGAATTAGCAGCAGCTCAGAGCTGACAGGAGGCAGCACTGGAAGGTGCTGGTGCATGCACTGTTTTCTGCCAGGCCTGATTTGTGCCCTGGCACTTCAGTCTGCCTGCAGAGGGGCACAATTGCCTTGCTGCTCATGATTCCTTGCTTCTGCCTTCTCTCTGCATCCACTCTGCTTCCTGGCCTGCCAAATACATTGGCTGTACAGTGGTCCCAGCTTATTGTCTTTGAAAGCCTCTAAAAACTCAGGCTGTTTTGGAGAACAGAGCAGGAGATTGCCAAGCACTGTAGTCTGTGAGTTGTCCCTGCATCTCACCTGTGTGACAGTGAACTCTGCTGCTGCCCCCTGTGCTTTAGGAAATCCAGCTTAGCCCCAGAGATGCTGGCAGCAGTGTGTAGATAAAATGTTGTAGAGCTTTTCTTTCCTTCACCAATGCAACCTGTCTTGAGTCAGGACCTCTTTGTTTACTGCTGTGTTCTCGTGTGGGATATTGTGCCTGTGTTTGCTGTGGTTTGTCCTCCACTTCCCTTGGCGGGGCTGAGAGGGGTGTAAGGCCCAAGGAAGAGCCTTGGGTATGAAACTGTGAGTACAAAGGTGCAGCTGTGCAGAGTCCCCTGATATGCCTGTAGGGCAGGGCATGGCAGAGCCGCTGGCTGTTTTGCCAGTAGTGCTCCTTCTGGAGGGGCCTGCCATCCAGCAGGTTGTTAGCCTGCAGAGGCATGTCTTGCCTGGCTCTCAGCAATTCCTTTTCCCCAGCCCACTGCAGCCACAGGATTCACTGTTTTGTGCCCACTTCCCCAAGGTCCCCACGGCATCCAAGTGCCACAACCATGTGCCTTCAAGCTTGGCAGTGCATGGAGTTGCCTTGTGCCCTCAGTCTTCTGCAAACACCCAGAGTTTCCCTGGCTGACAGGACTTCCAGCTGCTGTCTGCACATGTTGCTGGATCCTTGCCCTTGTTCTGACCAGTAACCAGGCAGAGAGAGGTGCTGTGCTTGAGCCTCTGCATGGCTGGAATGACACTTGAAAAATAATGTCTTCAGAGACTGCTGTGGGGTGCACAGGGTCCCTTAGCACCCTTAGTTGGTGCAAGGGAGATGAGAGGCCTTTTTAAGGCTGTTTGTAGATTATTGATGGCAGGGAAGTGTAACAGTTATAAAAGGTTATGCCACCAGGGAAAATGTGGTGTTTAGCTGTGTGATTGCTGCTGAAATCCATTGGCATTCTGGCTAAACCTCCCCAAAGCTCTTTGAAAGTGTCTAGCATGTGTTCCCTGAGTGTGACACACCGGTGTACAGGTCAGCAGAGGAAATTAGCCTGGATCATTGTGTAGCTGAGGGAAGCCTCCTCCTGACAGGATGCATCACTTGTGAGCAGCTCACAGCCTGGCTGGCTCACTGCAGCTGGTCCTGGAGTGTCCCCTCTGTGTACCTGCTCACATCCCGAGCTGGTTTGTGTCCTTTGCTGAGCTGCCTGGCTGTTCCTGCTGCCTGTGCCTTTGCCAGGCCTCTGGCTCAGCATCCTCAGTGGTACAGTGCTTTCTTCTAATCTGATAGAATGCAAGGAGATGCTTGCCATCCTCCTTGGCTTTGCTTTAAATGTGTTTTGTCTCCTTGCAGCCATTAAAACTGTTATAAATATGGTGACTCGGATCTCTTAATCAAAATCAGAGCTTTATTTTCTACAAATTAAATTGATTATATAGAGATCGTAAATACAAAACAAACAAAATAATATAACGAAAATCAGCCAAATTATAATGGAACCAGCAAGGATTCCCGCCACAGCAGAGTTTAAGTCCGATCGTGACTGGGAGGCAGATAGCAGACCAGCCCGCGCTGAGTCCGCGATCATCTGCTCTGATCATCTGCTCCGACATGCTGTTTCCGGGGTCCCATCTTTATACAGTTTATTTTTCCCCGGGCCAGGCTTTTCCTCGGAGATGGCTTTCCCATTCAATTTCTGATTTCACCTCCGCCGAATCTGAATAGAGTTTCTGGGATTAGCTCAACCCGCTTTCAGTTGTAGAGAGGGTCTGCGTCCCCAGACGCCCCTTTGTGGATTCCGGGGTCTCCCCCTGAATAGGGGTAGTTTCGGTTGTCTGGGACAGGGGATGGACATGTCCCCTCTGGACAATGCGGTGTGGATTCGGTGGCTGAAAGCTGAGGGGGTTGAGTCTGCTCGGCCTTTTTACTTGTTGATGGAGTCATGCATTCCTCGCGTATCTTCTCCGGTGTCTCTTCCGTGGTTGCTGGCAGCTGCAGGATTTAATTTCTCACCCCCCCAAATCAATATGTACTACATTTTTATAACAAAATTAAAAGCCACATGTTGTGCAAGTGGATTTTCCCTATACTAATGCTTTCAGGGGCTTTGGGCCACTTCTTACTGCAGTATGTATGTGCGTTGTTAGGAAGTGGAGTTGGACTGTGAATTTACAATATAGAATGGCTGAAGATTAAGCATTTGCATTTCCCCCGTGGCTCAGGAAGGTCCCAGTCATAGCAGAGAGGCAAGTTTCCAAAGCAGTTGGTAGGAATCAGCATTGTCCTCCCCAGGTGTTTGTGCAGCAGCCAACAAGTGATGGTCCTGGTTTTAATGAACTGCCCTCGTGAACTGTGTATTGGGATGGGATTGATGAATTTTATGTGAGCCAGGGCACAGGCAGCAGCATACAGTAAATATTTGGGCTCAGCAGCTGAAGGTGGTTGATGCCCTGCATGGGAGCCTGTCCTGGACCCAGTGGGGGTCCACAGCTGCCAGGCAAAGAAGAATGTGAGCTCATGGCCCTGGTCTACACATGTGCCTCTTTGGGGATCTCTGGAATTTGCTCAGTGAGAAGCAACATGCAATGGGGGATTCTTGTCGATGATGTGAACCTTCTGCCAAGAGCAGGCAGAGGCTTATTGGGGGTTAGATTTGTTTCTCTTTTACTTATAGAATTTTTTTCCATGAGTTGCTAGGAAACTAACTACTGAGTAGTTATTGGTACTTAAGCAAAAAGAAGTGGCCAGAGGAGAGGAGGGTAGCACCTGGCTACACTTCTACGCTTCTTTTGTGTCTGGGAGTTTTCTCTCGGAGGGGGAAGATAGCGTGAGTTTGGGAGCAGGTAAAGGATGGGGCTGGGGGCTGCTGCACTCTCTCACTCTTGGCATTGGAAAGAGGACGGCCGTGCTGTTGCTTGCTGTGGGGAAGTTTGCTGTCACTACCGAAGTCCAGTCCAACCTGGGGGTCTGCCACCATCTGCTTGTGTGTCCGGGAGTTCTGAGCTTGCCTTCTCCTGCCTTGCTGGAGCGGGGTTGCTGCTTCTTTGGGAGTGTTCTGGGTCTTTTTGCTATGCTGTGGCACCACGCCCCCTGCCCTGCTGTGACATCGCGCAGTTCTAGCTCCCACTACGGAGCTTCTGGTGCATCTCATCCACCAGCCCAGAATTTCTGCTCATCCCTGCCTTCCCAGCTACCACCGTGGAGCTTCTGATACATCTCATCCACCAGCCCGGGATTCCTGCTCATTCCTGCCATTCCAGCTTGGTGCTTCTCGAAGACCTGCGGTGGCACTGAGATTGTACTGACTGAGGTTTTGTGAAGCAGGGCCTCTCCTCTGTCCCTTCCCATCTCGGCCGAGAGGGCTGTCGCGAGGTTCCTGGTTCTGTTTTGTTGTTAATGCTGTAGTTGTTGTTTTGTTTGCCTTGTCATACATAGTAGTAAAGAACTGTTATTCCTATCCCCATACCTTTGCCTGATTAATAATTTCAAAATTATAATAATTTGGAGAGTGGGAGTTTGCATTCTCCCTTCCAAGGGAGGCTCTGGCTTTCCCTGGTGGACACCTGTCTTTCAAACTAAGATAGGGCTGTATAAAATATGTGTCATGTCTGGCTTTCTCAGGGATCAGCTCTTCACACAAAGAGACTTTCCTTGAGGATAGGAATGCTGCCTTCTTGTTTTTCCATCTTGGAAGGCAGGATGGCAGGAGGTGGGACAGAGTGATGAGGTGGGTGATATTTGATGTAAAAGTGAAAGGTATTAAATAAGGTATTGATGGAAGAACATCTCTCTGGGATGCTCTTTTTCTGTCTCCAGCACTAGCTGTAACATCAGCAATGCCAGCACCACCCTGACAAGCTGACCTTTTGATGACACAGGATTTTGCTGTATGAAAGCAGAGCTAGGAGGGGTTGCAAGAGGAGAAATAGTTTAAAAGCCCTCACAGATTGCTGTGTCACGGTCCCCTTCCTGCCAGCTGGCCTGTCCATCCTCTGCTTCCTGCTGGCTGGTGGCACCTCTGAAACCAGGACCACACCCTTCCTCCTCCTCTGGCAAGGCTGAAGCTCGCAAGGAACACCAGAGTGCAGTTCTGGGGTGCTCAGCGAAGGAGAGGCTGGAGGCATTTCCTCTAAATGCTTCTCATTCATTGCCCGGTAAATGTAGGCTCCTCCAGAGTAATGAGGTTGTAAGTGTATCCTCTGGAATTGATTGAAAGACTAGTTTGCCATTGTAAGGTATAATCCCACTTAAAAGACTCTCTCATTTGAAAAGATAATCTTATTTTAAGACTCTGGATATTACCAAGGCAATGCTTCCATTTAGGGAGGAAGGGGAGGAAAAGAATATAATTGGGATAAAAAAGAAAATGAAAAAAGAGCCTAGTAGTACCTTCATAAAACAGATGGTCCTTTCTCCAGCCACATGTAAAAGAGTCCTGCTTGTGTGGGGATTTAGATGTAATTACAGCTGCTGCTTGGAGCTCCCTCTGATTGTTTGGGAGAAGAAATTCTCAGGGATCCACTGAAATCAAATCACTCTGGTTTTGTATCCAGCTTTCTCTTGTCATGTGAAGGAGGTGAGGGGATTCCTCCTTCCTCTCTGCTTCTCCTTTCTCCCAGCAGGCAGCAATGAATACTTTTTTCATGTCAGCACAGAAAGTGTATATAAGTTTGCAGATATAAAAGACATGAAAAACCACCACAGATAGGAACTATTCTTTCACTTCTGCATTCTGATTGATCCTTTAAAGTCCAGTGATTGTGGTAGAGGCTGTGAGTGGGGTGTGAAAGGAGCCGCCATTGATGATGTCCCAGTCAACATGGTCATCTGCCGTGTGGCTACTGTCACTGCTGCTACTCTGCAGCCCTGCGATGAGCAGGGGGTGCTGCCTGTGTTCAGTTGCCTCTGCCACTGAGGAGCTGGGACTCTCCAGCGGGCTCTGCCGAGAGCATCCGGGGCCTGGAGGGAAGAGGGATCACTGTTGGTGTGGTCTGGGGCACTGCTTGTGGAGAGGAGTCCCACCTTTGGGACAGACCTTCCTAGCAGCCTTCTGTGGTTAATCTCCACGGAGCTGGCTTCATCCACATCATCATTTGGGAACTAATAAGCGTGAGGCATACAGATGGCAGGTATGATGTATGTATTGTAGCAAAGCTAATGCTAATGCTCATTGGTAATGCAATCTTCTTTGGGTATCGGTAGCAATGTTCAGTTCTAAAATGGTAATAAAGGGCACATTTGCTTATTGGTAGTGAATGTCAACCCATTCACCATCATGAAAATATCCTATTTCCATGGCTTTGATAAATAGCTGCTGAAGCTCATGAATTTTTAACAGTAGTCCTATATTTAGGAGTTTTCAGTTTCTGGGTGAGATGAAAGGCGCTTTGTAGAGGAATTCTGGAAGTGCCTTGTCTTCTGCAACCACTGGTATCTATTTAAAGCCAGTGTTGTCTTTCTGATGTATGAATAGTATGTTGACATTGATTGATGTGATTTTTATGCTGGAGATTGGGCTCTAAGCTTGTCTGTCACCATAAAGCAAAATGCATGACTGTAGAGGGACCTGCCATGTACTTTGCTTCATCTGCATGTGCTGCGTGTTCACTTTCCCCCGCAGTCATAGAATAAACTGAACTGTGTCTTCTTCTGCTATGTAGGAACACCTAGGAGGATAGCAGGAAAGCAAAGCTGAAATCTGTCAGTGGGATCCCAGAGGAAAGGGCAGGACCCAGCTCCGCCATGTGGCAGAGCAAAGCCTGGGTATGGGTTTTCCAAAGATCTGAACCCTGATGGTGCTCGCTCTCTGGCTCAGTCCCCTGAGCAGCACTGAACTCCTCCATCAGGGACACTCTTCTGGACAAATTGAGAACAAGAAAAAAGAGTGGCACTGTATAGATAATTACAAAGGAGACAAAAATCTCTTGATCTTCCTGTGCAGTTCAGAAGCTGAGATGTGGGGGACAGAAAGTGTGCACTCTGTCAAGGCTGTGCTGAAGAGCCAGAATCCCCAGTTTCACTGACCTCAGCCTTCTGAGGGCACTGATTCCAAAAGGTGTTGTGACAGCCTTGCTGCTGGAGTCATATCACAGCAGATTGAAGTCAATTGGAGGTCCTTAGTCAGTGCTAATTGCTAGAAAGCAATTAGTTTGTTTAGATGGGGCTGTGGTGGTTCCCATCCATGGAGGATCTTGCTTGCTGCATCCTCTTCTTTCTACTGCCATCCCTAGTTCCCAGATGACTATTCCCAGCAGAATGGTGTGCAGTTGCCCCAGCTCTTTTTAGAAATAATATGATTCATCCCATTTCCTGGGAGATGGCACAAATGTCAGTCTTCTCTGAGATGGTCATTGCCAAGTGCATGATGAATGCATGTAATGCTGAGAAATTGGTGAAATCTCAGCCTGGAGTAAGGGAATTGCTGGTGGCAGAGTAATTAGTTGGCTGAGAAATCTCCCAGCTATCATCCTGAGAGCCATGCTGCTTTGTCACCTGAGAATCCCTCCTATACTAATGTTTACACCCCCAGTAATTCCTTTCTAATGTACTTCCATTGCTCTACCAAAGTAAAGGATTGCTCTAATTTCCCTTCTATAGATGCTTTTGGTAGGTGTAGCATTTTAACCTTGCAATCTTGGAATGGAGATTTTCCCTGCCAGTTTCATATGCAAAGAGCAAAATGATGGACATCTGAAGTATGGAACTCCCTCTGATTTGCTAAATATAATTTACATAAAATGTAAGTGCCTGAGCACTTTAAGCACCTTGTGTTGGGATGGAAATGGGAAGGGAAGGGATGTCTTTGCTTTTGTTGTGGCTGAGAGGGGAAGGGACCAGATCCTCTGTGTGTCATGTAAGCTTAAATGGAAAATCTTAACATGCTCTGGGGTCCTGTCCTGTGCTCCCCAGGGTGTCAGGACAGGGGCTCCCTGTCAAGGCAGGGCTGCCCTGCCTTTCCAACCAACTCTTGTCCTCTAGAGGGGACAGGCCATATGTCCTCATTATCCAGAATTAATCTCCAAATGATGGTAAACACTGATTATACAGAAGTAAGAAAATAGTTAATGGGATGCCTAATGTAAAATAACAAAGAGAGTGTAATAGCTTTAAGCATTTATACATTCAAGGGAGCATAAAGCATATTAGAGCTGCTCAGCAGATGAGCCTGGACAATTCAAATGTTGAAATTCATTTGCAGGCAGTAATCCCTGCCCTGATGGCATGTGGGAGGTAGAGCCCATGGCAGCCTCCAGGCTGGGGTGGCCTGGAGCGGAGCCTGCTTTGGCAGGAGGGCAGTGCTGAGTTGGGGGCTGGACTCTGTGACCTTCGAGAGCTTTTCCAGCCTAAAGGGTTCTGTGACTCTAGGGTCTCTGTCCCCCTCACACCTTCCTCTGGCCCAAGGTGCTGTCCCTGTGCCAGATTCCAGGTGCTCACAATGGCATCACCCTACTGCTTACTGGGTAGGGCTGGCTTCGGCTGGCCCACGTGTAAGCTGCCTCTATTCCTGGACCATGTGTTTAAGCCACAACTTTAAGCATGTTTTTGGCAAAATCCAAAAGTTTGATTCTTTGCAGGAGATTGTTGACTTTTTTTTTTCTTTTGTATGCTTCAATCCAGGTTCCCAGCCACTCCTATAATGGGGCTAAGACTGAAGCAGACAGGAGAATTTGCTCCCCATCTTTGAGCTCATGGCATTCCTGCATCCAGTACTTGGGATGCTGAGAGATTAAAACGTCCCCCCCTTTTCCCCCCAAGAAAAGAAGAGAGGTGACAGCAGCATCTTCCTTTCCAGGTGGCTTTATAGAAGTGCTTCTTGTAAAGTTGCCTTTTTTGGCTAGTCTGCCCATGGATATGAACACAATATAAATATTTGTTCCCCAAAATAAAGCTAATGAAAGAGGGACTGTGTTCCGTTCCACATCAAAAGAAGTCCAGGGACTCCAGAATAGCTGCAATTAAGCCAGTAAATTATTAGGAATTTCTGGAAGTTCTTGTGAAGACAGAAGCCAGCCAGGGATTTGTTCTTTTCTTGCTGTGGTTTTGCCAAGAACCTTTCTTGTGCCAGCTATTTCTGACCAGAGTGTGGCTGATAATGGATTACTTTGGAGATGCATTGCCACATCTTGATCCAACACCAACTGTGCTTAGGTCTGTAAAAGTTGTACCACTGGCAGTTCTGCTGATAGCTCTCTGTGCTTCCTCTCATAGAGAGCAATTGCTGCCTGGGATGGGGGACAGTGGCACAGAGCAGAACAAAATCTGCTGCAGAGTCCCAGAAAGGTTTGGGTTGGAAGGGACCTTAAGCCCCATCCAGTCCCACCCCCTGCCATGGACAGGGACACCTTCCACTATCCCAGGGTGCTCCAAGCTCCATTTAACCTGGCCTTAGACGCTTGCAGGGATCCAGGGGCTGCCACAGCTTCTCTGGGCAACCTGTTCCAGGGCCTGGCCACCCTCACAGGGAAGAATTTCTTCCCGGTATCCAATCAACCCCTGCCTCCTGTCAGTATAAGCATACATATATATTTTTAAGCAGCTTAACTATAGCATGGTAAAGTGAAACACAGGAATATAAAAGCTCAAAGATCCTGGGAAACAATTGCCATATTCTTGTTGTGACAGATACTAGTTCTTGTACTGAACAAAAGAAAATATAACCTTCTCTTTAAAGGTCACTTGCTACTGTTATTTGACTTAAACTCCCTCTGAACCATATGCTGTTGCATATTATTTATTATTTCTGATTTCTCCCCCATTTATGTGAAGGTATATTTGTTTGTTGTCCTTGGATCTCAATGCACCTCTGACCTTGCAAGTGACTCATTTGCTCTGAGGCCAAGGCAGAACCTTTTTGACTTTACAAGGGTGCATATGTTTAGGGGCTTGTTCTTTCAAGACTTTACTTCCTGCAGTGGAGGAAAGCGTCAGGAGAGTGTGTGTGCAGCTGGCATGGAGAAAGAGCTCCACGATGGAGCAGGATTTGAGCCTGCAGGCACAGTGCCACCCAGCACACAGCCAGGAGAGTAGAGAGGAAAGGGGGACCCCATAGTATGGGATGTGCAGGGCTGGGCATTTCATGTACTTCTTTCAGAGGAAATGCATTTTGCAATTTCTGCGCAGTACTGAACATCTGAAATTCTGGAGAGTTAGCAGTCAGATGTGCATGGAATGACAAGCAGCTCAGCTGTTGGGGATACCCACAGAACCATGTGTGTTGTAGCTGTGTGCAGGTTTACACCTAGGAAAAACACTCCTGCAGCCCAATCCCACAAGCCTGGCCAGAGCTGCCCTTCCTGGAATGGGTGCTGCGAGGCAGAAGTGGGGCTTCCCAGGAGCTGCAGTGCCAGCTGCTCTGTGGCTGGAGGGCCCTGGGAGCTGCTCTGCCAGCTGCTTTCAGGCTGTGATTTCTCTCTAGTGCTTCCTCCAGAGCAGCGGGGGGTAGTGTTTGTTCTCAGTCCCCATGCAAATGAGCTGCCAGTTCTGAATTCCCCATGGTGCACAGGATTCGCCATATCATATTCCTCCATCTCCTCTCTCCTTTCTTTACTGCCACCCATGCATAACTTACTCAGGAGAAATGCAAGACCTCTCCCATTTCATTCACACTACACATGCTCTCTCTGGCTCATCCCCATGAACAGGTACCTGGCCAGGTCAGTAGCTTCAGCAGGGGTGCTCCCACCACTCTGCCTCTTGCTGCCATCTCTGTTGGATGACTGCTGTCTGTCCTTCCAGGGGCTGCTCCCAGGGGCCAGGCATGGAGTCTGGAAAAACCACTTCAAGGTGTGGGATGGTGCCTCTGGGCGTGCTGCATGATTTACTGTGGGGTCTGTGCCCCATGCTGCTTCAGCTGCTGGTTTGCCGCAGTTAAATGGAGACACGAGTGAAACATTAGCAAAATGTTTTATTATTGATGTATCACCATAGTTTGCCTCTCTTTGCATTTTAGCTCATGCCATTGCAATGCAAACGCCATTTTCACTTGGTAGACAGTAAAATATCTATCNATCTATCTATCTATCTATCTATTTTTATATAAAAGGTACTCACCCTCCCTTCAGAGAGAATTTGACTGATCTCATTGATTTTAAAGACAGCTAAAGATGTTCAAAGTCCCTTGCCTGTGCCGTGTGATTTAATGTTATTCCCCATGGGAACAGGGTTTGGTGGGTTGTGTGTGCCCCAGCTGGTCTCCAGGCAGTGAGAGTTGTGAGGCTGCACAGATCCAGCAGTTCATGAGCCCACTCACCTCCTGCACTTGCAGGTTCACCCTGGCAGGTCCCTGCTTCCTGTGAGGGACAGACAGCAGGGAGGCAGACCTGGTGCTGTCCAGGGGTGCTGCTGGAGGTCAGGGAATTGGATGAAACACTCTGCAGGCAGGTGCTGAATGTGATATCATTGTTTACCCTGAACCCAGCAGTGATCTCGAGCTTGAGTTTAAAACACAGGGTTCTCAGTGTACAGAGAGAAAGGTAACTAATAGCTTTAAAGTTTACTTTTGTTTCCCTGTGTAAAAAGATATCAGGATGGATGCAAAAGATGTTGTCTAGGTTCAGGTCACAAGGTCTGCTCCACTAATATCTGTCACTCGTAGCTAACAACAGCAGAATTTGCAGAGAAGGAATTGTGGGGACCGCATGAGAAAATGAACCAAGGCTGTAAATTTAAGTTTTCTGTGCTGGTAACTCTTTGGCCAGGCTGAACATCTTTTGTCTCTTAAAAGATGAGAGTAGAAGATTTTCCCAAGGGTTTTCTTGTCCCCAGAGTAGATACACTGGCTAGCAATATAAAGACTTCTTAAAAAATAAGTGGATGTTGCAGCATTTAGAACTACTGATCCAGTAGAGTGTTGGGTTTTTTGAAAAGTAATCCTTTTGGAAAGGTGGGAACATTAAATGTGAGAGGGAAAGGAGTAGCTGGGAAGAGGGTTGTCAAAAGTGCCACCCTCTGAGGAGTGGTACAACAGCACCTTCTCTGCACACCTGGCCTGGGCAGAGACAGGTTTGTGTTGTGCCAGCCAATCCTCTGAGTGCAGTGTGATGCAGAACCTTCTGTAAGTCAGGGCTAAACGGGGTTCTAATTTTACAGAATTGCATACTGATTGAGAATAACAGGACAAGAATTCATTCTAGCTCATTGTATTATGAATAAAATAAACGTTTCTCTTGTTGGGCGTAGATCCAAACTTTTCCTCTGAATCTGGCCATGCCTTTGTGATGGTGCCTTCAAAAGGTGTGGGCTCCCTGTCCTGCACAGCAGCCACTGCTTGTCAGAACACCTGGAGTCAAGTGCAGAACAGCGTAGCTTCTTACACCTAATGCTTATCTGTTCTTGTAATATTTAGCTCCCTTTCCAAGGCCAGTCCGTACCTTGCTAATGGCCATCTAATTCCAGTTACTTCCAAATGTGAATAATCCTAATATTGATTCATAGTTCTGTAAGTTGCCCCAGTGCAAGATAGAACTGTGCCCCTGGAAGGAGTGTTGTATTGTTGGGCTGCAGACTTCAGCCCTCTGTTTTCTGGGAATGTGACCCACAAGAGCTGAAAACTGAGACTGAGTTGTGGATGTCCGAGGGCTGGAACGTCCTGGGAATTTGCTGAGAATGTTCTGGGTGCTGAGCTGCTCCCAGAATTGTGCCTAATGTCCATGCAGGAGTGACTGGGGAGGTGCTGAGCTCTGTGAAAAACCTGCCCTTCTGCTGCTCCAGGCTGATACCTGCCAAGTCTGCAGGACCAGAGTGGATTATTAGACAGAAGTCTTTTATTCTTTGAGTTTAGGTTCATTGGCAGGGTGGTTGGGGTTTTCTGTGCAATCAAAATAAATCTGGCAAAATCTGCACCTATTTTCTGTGCAAAGGCTGAGTACTCTTTTGGTGAAATAACAAACTGTCTGAGCTTTTATAACCCACTAAATAGGGCAGCTGTTGTTGGAGTGGTGTTCTAGCAGCACCCTTTATTTCTTCTCAGAAAGGAGCTCCTGTGTTTTGCAAAACTCTCCTCTTATCTGTACTCATCTGCACCTGATGTAGCTAGTAAAAATGCAGATTTCAAATTTGCATACATTAGTTTATAATTGCATGCTTCCAAGTGTAACCCACTAAATGTGTTTGTCTTCAGAAGGTGTCATGGAGGATGTCCTGATGGACATCTTGGATTTTCTCTGAAAAGGGGGTGCATTTCCTGCCAGTGTGGGATGCGAACCTGAACTTGAGGGAGCACTGGGCATTTCTGGTGCACACAGGAAGGAGGGCCAGGATTCCCAGCCACTGACACTAGAGCCAGCTTATGCTATTTTTGTACTGTTTTTTTCTCCATGCCTTTACCTTTGGTGCACTTTAGGATCCTTGAACCTCCCAGAGACTCTTGATAAAGGAATTGGATTTTTATCATCTGTCTGTAATGAATGTAAAATCTCAGAGGCAGCTGCAGGAGGAGGGGGAAGCACACACAAGTGTATTAGCAAACCGTTTTGCATATTGCTTCAGGCAGACTTCCCTGTGTTTCCTTTGCTTGTGGAGCAAGGAATGGTCAGGAACGTTTCTTAAAGCTGTGAGGGATACACTGGGTTTTCACATAATGAAGAATTCTGCTGAGGAACGATGAATCCTTTCCACCTGATTTGTCTTCATTGTCTCCCAGCTTCCATAGTGTTCTGTGTTGTTTGTTGGGGTTTTTCTCAGCCTTGTGCTTGTCCTTGTTCTGGTATCTCCCTGACTACTTCCTTAGGCTGCACACCTAAGGGTGTTTCTAGCAACCTATGGAAGCTCTATCACAGCACCTGTGCTGGGGAGGTAGGGGAAGGCAGCCTGGCAGGACTAGTTCTGCCTCGAAAGGAGGTAGCCACAGCTCCTGGAAGCAGTCACAGCTCCTGGAAGCAGTCACAGCTCCTGAAAGGAGTCACAGCTCCTGGTGGGTGAGTCCTGACTGGTGATAAAAAGTCACAGGCATTGCTGGTTCTCATAAAGGAGAAGAGAATTGCTGTGTTCCTCTCTTATGGATATTTTAAAGATGCTGTCTGTACTGCTCCTGCTAGTTTGTTAGGACTCGTTATAGAATTTACCAATCCATAGGAATACAATTAACAGTAATAACCCAAGCCTTTGGGGAAAAGACTGTATGTGAAAAAGAGTGTTTCCCTCTTCAGGTGCAGTGCCTGGGTAGAGCTTTTGCTTGCATGAGGAACAAAATTAAAATGCAGCTCCCTTTTGCTCAATTATTGCTTCAGAGGCAGCAAAACTGGGAGTGTGAGCTGGATTGTTTATCCATTTAATCTTCTGTTCAGTTGCTAATTAAGTTCCTATTGCTGGAGCTTTATTAATGCTAGGGAAGTGAAAGGCAGAGAACATGCTAAAGATGTCAAAGGCAGCTTGATTTTTTCCAGCTGATGGCTGAATGTGAAGAACTGACCATTAGCAGAAAGCTGTTGTTTCAAAATCTGGAATTACTGAGAAGCACTTGTATGTTAGAGCATCATCTTCACACTGGCTTTTTGGTTTATAACCTAAAGCCATTCCTGCAGCCTAATTAGCAGGCTGTCTTTAAGAACTTTATACATCCAGAGCAGTAATAAAGCATTTTAGCAAACGGGGAATTTGTCTTTCTGTGACTTGTGACAGTGCATTTGCAGCAAAGGCTGTGAAGTGCGTGGTACACTCCTCTCAATAGTTCTGTGGATTGTTGTCCAGTGGGAAGGGAGTTGCCAATCCCTCCAGGAGCTCCAGCACCTGCTCTGGACAGCACTGACTGCTTCCCTCGAGGAAGGCACCGTGCCGTGCTCTGGGGGGGTGTTTGTCCCCCCTTGGGCATCTGTGGGTCAGTGTGGTGCTGGCCACAGAAAGAAATGGTGCAGTAAACATTTGGGGAAGGTGGTGCCCGAGGACAAGGTAAGCTGAGTCACAGAGAGGTGAGGCAGAGCCTCTGGCAGGTGGCTGCAGGGCTGGGTTGGGCAGCCTCTCACTATGTTACTGAACAGCACATGGGGTGGATATGAGGAGCTGAATAAACATCTGAGCTTTCTTTCCCCCCTCCCCACTTTTTGCAGCTCTCCATGAATTCCCCAAGGACATCTTCACGAATGAGGACAGGAGACATGGAGCGGTGGTCCTGCACGTCCTTTGTGTAAGTGTTGTGACTTTGCTTTTCTTCTCCTGCTGGCATGGACAGGACCTAGTGTACTCCAGAGCTCTGACTGAAGTTTCTTTTCTCTTTGGTGCATTTTCATCTCCTGTATGGACTGTGACATCAGGGATGTGATAATTTTTTGGTTTTGGGATCTTCTGATAAAAAGGAGTCAAAAATGGAAGGGTGGTTTAAACTCACTTCCTGTTTTCATTTGTTCTGTAGACACCGTTAGCATGTCAGGCCATAGGAAAGAGAAAGTTGTCTCTGAAAATGGAACAGTTTGGCATCTTTAAGATGAAAACTAAATGTCAGAGAGCTAAAAGATACAAGAGTTCTGCAAAAAGTAATTCTGGAACACTCTGAAGTGTATGAGATAGAATAATTGACACAGAAATATCCATGGGATTACATGGATTGGAAAGTTTGTTTTTTCAGCTCTATGAGTTACATTAGAGGCATTCTTAAGCAGCCAAGAAAATACCTCCTCCTAATGAATGTTTAGAAGCTTTTAACAACTTTTATTCAGCTTAAATGAACGGTCACCATTAGCTGTGAGAAGTGATTAATAATTTCTTTTTGAGTATAAATTAGATTGTATTTTGTGTATTTTAATGTGAGCCCTCTGTGTTAGGATTTTTTTTTTTTTTGGCTAAATAGCTGCAGAAATTTGTTGTGTAACATTGCTATTGACCATGCCTGGCAAGTTCAAGAATCTCAAGTTTCCATGGGAACACTGAGGTTTGAAATGTTTTGGAAAATGAGCACTGGACCTGAGCTGGATTTTATATCACTGACAAGAATACTTCTAAAAATTCACATATGAACTTGGTTCTGAATGTGCCTTTGACATGTATCAAAATGGAGTCTGGAGGACTGAACTGTCTACTTCAGAATAAAAAGAAAAATCTGTTTTTGAAACTCCTGGGGGTCCAAGCTTGGGACTCTGCCGCAATGGCAACTTGATAGAGAGAGGCAGCCTTGATCCAGTTGTCCAAAAAGGAATTTTAATAATATGAAAACAACAAACAATAAGACATATACTCTACAAGAGTGAACTGGAACAAGGCAGTAACAAGGGGCCAAAAATCATGAGGCCAGGGTCAGACAGGGATATTTATACATCCTGGTATGGGAGGGGAGTTAAGGTGGGGTCTGAGGGAAGGGTCCAATAGGGGAGAAAGATTAAGAATTTTAAAATTCCTGCACCAAAAATCAACTTGTGGTAACACAAAGAACTAGGAACCTTCTAGTAATGTTTTGCGTGCTTGAACTGAGGGAACATCTGAGTAAGCCTTTTGCTTACTGTACTTAGAAAGGGGTTTCCCAGCGAATTATTCTACGGTTTTCCTCTTCCTCAGGGAAATCACTATCTACATGTTTTTAATGAGAAGTAGAAAAACATCCACTGTCCCAGCAGAAATGTACTCAGTTTCTTACCTGCTAGCAAACAGCAAGGCAGCTCCCTCGATCCATCAGTGCTCTATTGTACTCTGTAGCAGTTTTGTGGACTTATGAAAGTTTACTGACTGCTCTTTGCCTTGTGGTCCCTGAGGTACAAGACCTGACTGGATTCAGCCTCTCTAGTACTGGGATAGCTGGAGACA
>VZDJ01000099.1:99036-165328 GCA_008694505.1 Cyanoderma ruficeps | reverse complement strand
AAAAAAAAAAGAAAGAAAAAGATAGAAAAGATACTCAGAGAAAACAGAAAACTGTCAGCATTTAGCAGCCTGGCTCTAGTCTGGGTTGGAAGGTGTGCTCTTTGTACTGGGGTAGTGAACCTCCAGTTCTATTTTTTACCTCCTGGAAATACAGTTACCAAACGTGATGAAATCAGAGCACAAGCAGAAAAGCACTTTTTTGGAGAAAAGATGATACAGACACTGAGTTTCATTGTTTCCACTGAGGTTTCTTCATGGGTTTGAGAAAATTGGACAGTAAAAGGGGCTCTGTAATGGTAGGGAGAACAGTCAGTGATGATGAGAGGTCATCACCATGCTTCTCATGTTAGTGACCTCCTCTTAAACAGTTTCTATTCATTTCAGTAAAAACATTGTTCTCTCTCCTCCGCCTCTTTGCTGGTACTTTCATGTTTATTTCTGAAATACATCAAGGCAAAGCTGGTTTACCGGAAGCCAGAGGAATGGGACAAAAGCTATCACTTGGACCTTGGGGGAGTGCAGGAGGCTTCCCAGGGCATCTTCTCTGTATTGTTTAATAAAAAGGGAAAAAAGACCTCAGCAAATCTTCACAGTGGGGCTGTGTGAATTACTAAACATGATCTGATGCTTCACAAAGGTGAAAGTTAATCCCTAAACACTTGAAAAATCTAGGAAAAACTGGGCAGGTCAGCAGTAGTTTTAGGTCTGAACTGAAAATACTTTGGTTTGAAGGAAAAGTGGGCCACTGAGGGCATATTACAGGTTGGAGTCACGTTGTTTAATTTCTTCTGGATACTTCTTCAGAGCTCAGCAGCTGACTGCTTCACTGCCATTCATTATTTCCATGTCACCTCTGAAAAGAGGCTGAGCTGCTAACTCCCCACTAAGTCACTGGTTTGGGATGTTCAGTTTGGAGGGCCCAGGGTCTGGATTTTAATACTGGTTCTGTTCCTGCAACCTGGGAGCTCCCCAGCACCCAAGGGCTTCTTTTTGCAATCTTAACATTGTTGTTTGTAGAATCATAGACTGGGTTGGATTGGAAAGAACCTTACACAATATCCAATTCTAGCTCCTGCTATGGGCTGGGACATCTTCCACTATCCCAGGATGCTCCAAGCCCCGTCCAACCTGGCCTTGGCCAATTCCAGGGATCCAGGTGTAATATATACACCGTGCCCTGACCCTGTCCAGCCTCTCTCAGGGGGTTCCTTTGCTGGCTCGGTTACTTGTGAGGCTTTAAGGGTGGTGTATATTAGGAATAGGATAAAGGATCAAAGAGGCTCTTACCATGAGATGTTCCAAGATGTTTATTCTCCCAGGGAACCCAGGGGGCCAGAGATGGTAGGAGGTGGGAGGTAAGAGGTAAGAGAGGTAAGAGAGCGAACCAGGAAGAGCGGGGGCTTTTTAGCCCCTGCCAGGGAAAGATAACTGGAACTTAGCCAATTAGGTCAAAGGGGAAGGAAGGGTCAAACTAAATGGTAACATGTTACAGGGGTCTGGGGTAAAACCATTCCCCAGAGGAATACAACACAGGTGCAGCCACAGCTTCTCTGGGCAAGCTGTGCCAGGGCCTCAGCACCCTCACAGGGAAGAATTTCTTCCTAATACCCAATCCAGCCTGCCCTCTTGTCAGTGTGAGGCCATTCCCCCTTATCCTGTCTCTCCAAGCCCTTGTTAAAGTCCCTCTCCTGCAGTCCCTTTGGGTACTGGAAGGCTGTGTAGTTGCTCTCTTAGCCTTTTCCTAAGGCTTTTCCTTTCAGTTTGTTCCAGCTGATGTCCCTGTGCAAATCTTCAGCCCCGCCATGCTCAGGAGCACTGGCACTAGTTACCCCCTCGAGACAGGAGGGAAATGACTTTGCTGAGAAATTCCCAAGGTTTTGGCTGGCAGCTGAGAATGGGGTTTTGGGTCTCTATGTTATCCCAGTGTTTTTGGCAGCACAGTGTTGCTTCCCCTTTTCCCAGCTTCCTCTAGCAGATCTGGAGTGCAGTGCCAGGATATGTTGGGTTGCCAGCATGAGGAGCCTGTGCAGAATCAGAGCTGAGGCTGTCCCTGGGCAGAGCTGGGCCCTCCATACTGAGCAGGATGGAGGAGCAGTGTCTGTACTCAGCCATCCCTCCTGATTCTGGCTTGTCACTGCTTCCTGTAACCGTGGGAACAGGGTCTCTGACAGGCACCTGCCTCCCTCCTGCGAGGCGCTCGCGAAATGTAGGTCACCCTGGATGGGTCCTGTCTCTATTTCTGCATCAGGTCAATACTCAGACACATCTCATTTCTGCAGCACAGAGCTGTCTTCTTAAGGGGGTGATATCTCCAGTGCCCTGGCTATCTGTGCTGGTACTGTGGGAGCACTGCTGGGCACATCATGGTTTACAAGCTGCTGGCTGGAGTCAACCTGGGCTCTGTGGCTTCCTGCTTTGGTTGGGGTTTTTTAATTTCCCTCCAACAATGGAGTTGTAGGTGGGTTTGTAATGCAGTCAGAGTTGAGGAAAGCCCTGTGCTTGGTTAATGTGGTTTCAGGGGTGGCCCCATGTTAGTCCTGCCCCCTGGGGCAGGGGTCTGTGCAGGAGCAGCAGGGACTGTCACCTGGGCCTTTCCAAGCCCTCTGGGAGGAAGGCAGGGCTGTAGGGATTGCTACTCCTATGGCATTATGCTCTCTTGTGAGAAGCTTCTTTAGCTCAGTGAAGCAAGTTTCAGTTTGAGTATGA
Organism: Cyanoderma ruficeps; assembly: GCA_008694505.1. Lineage (NCBI taxonomy): Eukaryota > Metazoa > Chordata > Aves > Passeriformes > Timaliidae > Cyanoderma > Cyanoderma ruficeps. Next base: position 162,622 of record VZDJ01000099.1, on the reverse strand, counting down.
AGACTGTCATGTAAAGCTCAAAGGACTGCTGGGCAAACATGAAAAATAACCATTTCTGTCCTGTGCAGTGTATTTTGAGTAAGATACTTGATGCGAAGATTGCGTGTTTGTTTGTTAGAATCCTCATTTTTAAATCAGTCCTAATGGGGTACTTAATTTGGTATTTATAATCCTTTTATACAGGGCCACTGCATTTTCCTAATTTTTTGCTGTCCTTTGGGGGAGGAGGAGTGAGTGTGCTTTCTTAAGTGTGTTGCCTGGCTAAAGACTCATCACTTGGAGCTGAATACAACCAAGTGAAGCTGTGGCTGAGCCTTATTTTGTGTGTGGAGTTCTCCACATTGTGCTCTGCTGCCATTGCACAGGCCACATTCTGTGTCCCCTAACCACTTCTTAATTCCCAGTGGCAGTTTCGGGTAGAACAGGCTTTAGTACGTGCTGCCCTGTTCCTTCCCAGAGCTGCTGCCCCCATGGTGCCTGCAAGGACAGAGAGGCATGTGCTGAAGGAAAAATCCGTGGGACTCCTTGGTAGAATCTCAGGATGACTTAGATGGAAGATGATACCACCTCATCATACTGAATGTTTGTTGGCCTCCTCACAGGACATGCTGTGCAGACTGGCCTCCCTGATGTTCCTGCCTTCCTCCCTCTTGCCTAAAAAAGCCTCCACTGGTCCCTGGTCTCTTTCCAAGTCTGGCTTGAGATTAAATTAATGTTTTGCTTGTGTTCCTGCTGGTCCAAACTCTAAACATTGCTTTGCCTTGTTCGTTTCAAGAATAAGCAAACAAGCCCCACCAAAAAGCCTGGAGAACTTTCAAGGAAGTAACACTTGTCCTCATGTGTTCACTGACTGTGGATAGCTTCTAGTGGTTTAGTCTGTGAACAAGGCTGGGGTTTAGCCAGATACTCCTTGGATTCTGACACTTTACACTTTATTGCTCTCAAGCCACTTGAATGAACTTAAGGAAGACTCACAGCCAAAACCAGATTTGTGACAGCAGTGACATCATTAAAGTGTACTGGTCATGTGGGCTCAGCCTGGTCAGTGCTGTCAGCCTGGTGACAGCGCTCATCCTGAGCAGTGCAGCAGGTTTGGCTCTGTGCTTTTCGCTCCTGCAGCAGAGGGCCAGCTCCCACTCCTGGAGGGGATGAGCAAGAGCCTGGTGGGGGCAGTTCCTTCACATTTATTTTTCTGTTCCTTACTCATTTCAGTGCCCTTTTTGCCTTTCGTCTTGTACCTGATCGTACTAATGAGAAAGCATTAGTGGACAAAAGAAAATTCCTTTGTCACCCTTGAAGGTTGTTGTTATTGTGCCCTCTAAAAACCTCAACACTATGAGATTCCACTTTTTGCTGGGACATGGAGATGCTTTGGCAGTCTTGCATGCTCTGGAAGTGACACAAACCCTCCCTCCCCTGGGAGAACTTAAATGTGTGTATAAAATCTAGAGAAAGAATTTTGTAAACTGAAAAACTGGTGGGTGCCTTGCCCTGGGTGCCTCTAGTGAGCCCCGTGCAGCTCAGCATCATCTGAGGACACCTACAGTGCACGTGTGCCACATGTTGGGGCATCTGCGGTGAGCCTCCTGGACTCTGCGGCATGGGCCGCTGTGGTGGCTGCTTCCCCTTGGCCTCTGGTACTTTGGCTGCCTCTGGGAAGTGCAGGAAGCCCAGCAGCCACGTGGAGCCCTGTGCTTCATGGGTGTGGATTGTGTCAAAAGGAGAGGACACACTCAAATTACAGCGGTGATGCTGATGGACAGATTGGCGTTCTTGAGAGGCATTACTGTGTGTTTGGGCAGGACAGTGAGGGCATGATCCACTGCAGATTAATGTACTTAGCAGATCAAAAATCCAGGCTGAAGTTAGGCATCCACTCTCTGTTGTATTTCAATGGAAGTTGGCCACATCGCTCTCTGGAGCTCTTTCTGGTCCTTGTTCCTATGGTGCACAATGCCTGCAAACCCTTTTCTTCCTGTTGGTATTGTGCCAGCAGCTGGTACTCTCTTTGCGAGATCAGGTTCTTTGCTGCACTCAACAGAGTTGAAGACCTGGAATTTTGCTTACTCTTGTGGTCCTCATGGATGTTTTGCAGAATAAGATTTTCAAAAAGTCTATGTTACACTTACTCATGTGTATGATGAGGGACAAAGAAGCACAGAAACTGTCCAAATGACATTCTAGTGGCTGTTATGTCGAGATTGTGTCAAAATCATTTGTTACGATGAAATTCCCATCTCTAATCCTGAAAAAAAATACACTTGAATGATTTTTGGGCTAGAAAAGTTTTCATGTCTGAGATGTACAGTAATTTCTGGCTTTTTGCAGCAGAGTTGTAGTTCTGGCAAATTAGAATCTGTGTTTTTGATGAGGTTGGGGGATTTAAACCGGTTCCTGGAAAATCAAGAACAAAAACCTGGAAGCCATTTTTATTACTGTTTTCTCCCCAGAAAAAACCACTTTGGTCTCCTCCCATTACCTGAGCTTCTGCAGGACTTCAACAACAGGGAACACCAGAGGATCTGCTGGTGATGTGCTTGGAACTGTGGTTCCCTAGGATTAATACACTGTTTTTCTACAAATACTGGCCACTTCTTTCAGCTGTAGTTAGTTACTGGAGCTGCACTGCTTCTAGAAGTAACTCTGTGCTTGTGCTTGGCAGGTGTCACCAAAAAAGGTGGAGCTGTCTTTGAACCTTGCAACAAGTCTCAGATGTGTCCATGCCAGAAAACCAGAGTGGGCTGGGAGGCTGACTCAGCATGGCTGTGCTCTGTTGGTGCCTGGCATGCTTTTCTCCTGTTTTTCCCCATGCCAATGGGTGTTTTCCCATTCAGTGTCAGTCTTTGTGTCGAGATGGGGAGTGAGCTCCTTCCTGGTGGGCAGGATGGGCCAGGTTGCTCTCCAGGCCTTTGCTGCATGGATGTCAGCCAAGCTGTGTCTTCTGCCTCTCGGGGCAGAGATCAGGCCCCAGCACATTATGTTTAATAGTACAGAAACCCAGATTAAATTCTTCTTGCATGAAATTGAAGGGCTGGGGGCTCGATGTCCTTTCGAGTCCAGTTGGTTTCATTTGTTACATGTGAAGTTCAGCAAGATTTACCACTGAGACCAGGTGACATGGCAGGGCACTTCAGTCCAGGAAAACAAACTCCTTTCCCCTTTTTCAGAACACTTGATTTCAAAAATGGCTCCTCCAGGGTTTAGATTTTCACAGAACACAGTGATAAAAAAGCCTTGCATTGCACAATGGGGAAAAAAAAGAAGGCAAAAATACTTCAGTGTGCATAGCAATGTCCAGAGAATTAAAAAAAAAAAAAACCCAAAACAGTCTTTACGGTGAAGATAAAACTTTGGCAGCTTTTGATAGTTTAGAAGAACTTCTCGATACATACTCGACCATCTTTCAATTAAATCTCAGACACCTCTATGAACTATTCTTGTGAGAGTATTTTATTTTCTTGAAAAGTCTATACCAAATCAAACCTGAGATGGATTGGGATGCTGCTGTTCAGTTCTGTGTCACAGTCTCCAGCCTCAGCCTTTTCTCTTCTCCATTGCAGGCTGTGTACATGTTCTATGCATTGGCAATTGTCTGCGATGACTTCTTCGTCCCTTCGCTGGAGAAGATCTGTGAAGTAAGTGTTAGATGTTCCTTCCCCATGTGCTGCTTTCACAGCAGTTCTGGAGAGCCTTGGGGTGGTGGTGATAGTGTATTTACTGTTGTCCTGCAGTGTTGTCCATGCTTCTTGTCTTGTTGCTCAGCATGATGTGTGCGTGTTGATTCAGCTCCGTGTTCTTCCTCGCAGGACAGGTGCTCCAGGCATTCACACTGTGGTGGTTGCTGTTGGCTCTCATTTGCGTGTCTTTGCAGATGTCTCTGCAGAAACACCAGGCCCTAGCCTTAGCTGACACAAATTAAAATCTTTGGTGATTTACCTGGTAGAAATTGCAGATCTTGTACCCTGCCCTCACAGTCATGGCTGTCGTACCTTGTGTTGTGTGGGTCTAAGTTGTAAAGCAGCAGGGACAGCTAGGTCAGCTGTAAAGAAGCTTGTGAATGCTTCCAGCAATTGCAAGGGACTCTGTTCCTCTTTGGTGAGGTCGGGATGCCTAAATTTTAGAAGACACAGAGTACATTTCGGCCTAAATCATCTCACACAGCCACAGAGTGAACACAGACCGTGTGTGGAACAAGTGTCCTCTGTCAGGGCATGGGCTGTGCTGGCCGTGTGAGAGGTGTGGAAGTTGGCAGGACAAGTAATTTGTGCTGACAGCACTGATGGAAGCTGTCTCTAAACTAACCTGATAGTTGAAGTTCAGCACCCTGCTGTGCCCGCCATTTTTGCATCATCAAGGAAAAAAGCCCCCAGGAAATGCCACTTGTTAGTGCTTAAGTATAGAGGTAACTGAAAGGTAAAAACACAAGGCAGGAGCTTCCCTCCTGCAAAGTCACCACACCCTCTGGGGCTGAATCTGGGGAACCCCATTGCAACATTCAGGAGAGGGAACATTGGTGTGGATGAGGGGATAGGAGATGCTGGGGAATGTAGACACACTGAGTTCTTTGACTTCCCATCTTCCAGGCAAGTGAACCTCACTGGGAAATGTGGCTCTAGAAGCTGGCTCAGGTGCCTGTGGATGAACAAAACCTGAGCTGAGTGAGCAGTGGCCAGAACAGGCTTGTATTTTGGTGTGCTGTCAATATGCTCAAGGTCAAGCCAGCCATCCAGAGGGACGCAGAGAGACAGGAGATGAAGGGAGATTGTTATTTCTCTTGGCTAATCCCCTGGGTTAAATACCACCCATGAGTGTGTTTTGATTGAGCTTTTCTCATGGCCCAGAGGCCTGACCTGGGTCTGTGGAGCACTGGCTTCTGTTGCAGTTCTACTGGGGACTCTGAGTGACCATGGACAAACTCCATCACTTCCCTGCACCTCTGTTTCCTGCACTGCTCAGTAGAAAAGTTGATCCTTGACGTTTTTACAAATGGCAATGGGAAACACTGTGCACGGTGTTACCAGATTCTAACTTCATTGGTGATAAACTTCATTGTCACAAGCAAGGGGCTCTTTTATGGTGATTAACTCTCTGCACATGCAGGATCTGTGTGTTTCCACCTGCCCCAGAAGCTGGTCAAACAAGTGCCAGCCATACGGTGCCATTTGTTCTTCTGACAAATTCTCAGATGTGCTTGGGTTTGTACTGATATCTAAAAAGCAAACACCCTCGCTGTGTGATTTACTGCAGTATTTGCAAGCCCCTGGGCCCTAGAAGGCAGTTTTCACTTGCTTAGGTCTTTGCTTTTTTGGTTATTTGTTGTCTTCTCAATGGTACACAGCAATTCCTCATGTGCCTTAGTGGTTCTGAACCATCGTGTTATCCAGTGCCACCAATAAGATGAGGATAACAATTTTTATTCAACTATGTGTAAAAGAGAAAGCTTAGCAACTGAACACCAGAGCTGGAATACTTGTATTGAGAAGTTACTGTCCAGGAGAAAGGCGCTGTGGCATTAGGGATTATCAAAATGGGCCATATAAATGGATCAGACTTTAACTGTTCTATTGCTCCTGCTTAATTCTCTCCCAGAAAGGTCTTTTCTCACCCCATAGCTGATGTTTGGAGACATTCAAATATTCTTATGTATTTCATGCACCAATTATTCAGGGCTCCTGCCTGAAGGTTTTTTTGAAGATCTTGAAGATCCACCAGTAGTTGTTCTAGATCTTCTCACGGTTTAGATGCTCTAATACAAATGTCATTTTTCTGGCTTAGCTCCATCTGGTTTGGGAAGCAGTTGTTGAGTTCAACCAATAAGCCATTTGTACTCCCAAATGTGTGTTGACATGAGAATTTGCTCCAGAACACTTGCTATGGTAGACATTCACTTTCTGTGTTAGTTCAGATGTACTTACAACAAAACCCTGATTTTAATTTGTTTTCTAAAGCAGTTTCTACTTGTACTTGCCTGGCTGCTCCATTCCTGGTGTTACAGAGCATTTACACGTCAGTGGCAAACATTTGTCTGCAAATACACTTTTGTCTCCTACATGGTACTGTTTTCTGCTCTGTTGTATCACTTTAATCATCATATGCATTTCAATGAATTCTCTAGAAACTGTCCTTGAGGGCATGTAGGGTAGCTTTGAATTAAACCACCCTCCCAGGAAGTCAGCACAGCTGGTTTGCTTGGCTGGTGGCTTAGGCACTGTGAGTTCCAGCAGCTATTGTAGGATGGCTGTCTCCATAGTTTCATAGAGCATCCTGCAGAAGAATCTGGCCTTTGGGGATCTGCTTCTGGTCCTGTGAACTCCTCTCACAATAGTTCTAATCCTGTGTCCTAGGGTAACTATGGTGCCTGTATCCCCGATTGTCTGTTGTGTGTGTGCTGTGTGTTCTGTACCTTTAAGACTGGTTCTGAGAGTGAGTAGGGAAAGAAGAAGCATGCAGTTTGTTTTGAAAACAGTGTTCACTCCTCCGCATCTCTTCTTCGTCCTTGGGCGTTCGTCGGATGCATGGACAGCGGCAAGAGAGAGTTTTTTTTTTTTCCTTTTAGTTAGTCTAGCTAGCTGAGGCAAAGAAGCTTCCGGGACTGTTTTTTTCCCTTTTCTTGGGACTGTTTAAATCTGCTCTGGACTGAAAAAACCCAGAGGAGCACCAGGAGCTGCACCGGTGGCCCACCGGGCCTGGACCTCGGCATTTTCCAGCGGCAAAGGGACTGGGACTGATAAGAGACTGAGAGAGCTGAGCTAACTCACGGCAAGGACTTCTCAGTTTTGCCATCTTTCTTCAGACCAGCGAGAGGTTTTATTGTTTCATATTATTCATTCCTTCTGCTTGTGGGCAGTTTGTTTGTTAAATAAATAGTTTTTCCCACTTTTCTCCGAGGAAGTTCTTTTCCCGGACCAACTGGGGGGAGGGGCCGTTTAGGTTTGCTCTCCAAAGGAGCCCCATTCAGAGGTTTCCTCCCAAATTTGCCCTAAACCAGGATGTTATAAATATGGTGACTCGAATCTCTAATCAAAAATCAATGTTTTATTTTTACAAAAATTAGATTGATTATATAAAGATCAAAAATAGAAAATAAACAAAAGAGTATAACGCAAATTAGCCAAATCACAATGGAACCAGCAAGGATTCCCGCCACAGCAGAGTATAAGTCCGATCGAGACTGGGAGACAGATATCCGGCCAGCCCTCGCTGGGTCCATGATCATCTGTTCCGACATGCTGTTCCCGGGGTCCCATCTTTATACAGTTTATTTTTCCCCGGGCCAGGCTTTTCCTCGGAGATGGCTTTCCCATTCAATTTCTGATTTCACCTCCGCCGAATGTGAATAGAGTTTCTGGGATTAGCTCAACCCGCTTTCAGTTGTAGAGAGGGTCTGCGTCCCCAGACGCCCCTTTGTGGATTCCGGGGTCTCCCCCTGAATAGGGGCAGTTTCGGTTGTCTGGGACAGGGGATGGACATGTCCCCTCTGGACAATGTGGTGTGGATTCGGTGGCAGAAAGCTGAGGGGGTTGAGTCTGCTCGGCCTTTTTACTTGTTGATGGAGTCATGCATTCCTCGCGTATCTTCTTCCAGCAACTCTGCCACTGTCTCTTGCAGCCAGTAAACCTTTTAATTTTTCATGCCCAGATTAATATACGGTGCCTATTTATAACACAGGACAATACATTTTTTAAATCATTTTTCATAAAGCTGTATTTTATCAGGTTCTGCAGGCTTTATAGCACTCCAGCAATGCTGTGGTCTTCTGCTTCAAAGGCATTTCTGGTGAGGGCACATCTTGTCCTTTTCCTTTGTCCCCATAACTTATGTACAAAAGGTTGTTATCTATGTATGGGCAGTGGGTAGAGTTACCCGCCCTTAGGGGCCAGGAATATCCATTGTGGAATCTTCAGAAAAGGCTGCTGTGAGGATTTCTGATCTGTTGTCTCTGTGCAAAGGTACTTTGGAAAGGATGAAGCAGCAGAGGAGCCCTGCAGTGTTGCAGGGGGACGGGGACAGAGGGAGGCTTTCTGTATCCTGCCAGGCTGGGGGTCTACCTCAAAAGTGACACTTCCAGGGACACTTCCTACCACCCTGGGCTGCCTTCTCCATGCTCCTGGCTGCCTTTCCTGTGCTCCCACAGTGGCAGCTAGTGCCTTGGTGTAGTAACAGCTTGGGATGGTGGCCATATGGCAGGAGCTGGTTGTTGCTCCTCTTCAACAGGGGAAGGTGCCTTGTGGCATCTGCTGAGCAGCAACTGGTGCAGATGGAGCAGTGGAAGTGCAGACAACATAGAGGGTGTAATTAACCAAGGAAATCTTTGGAAGCAGCATATGCTGATGATATTTTTGTGGAACAGTGGGTCCTTTTCCTTCCAGGAGCCCCTGTTTTTCAGACAATCTCTGGGTACTGCTGAGGAGCAGGTACAGGAGGTAAGTGATGTAGTCTGGGAGAAAGGGGGTAAGGAGAGGATAAACCAAGGCATAAGTTGTAGCAAAGAAGGTGGCTGGAGGTAAACCAAGCCTGAACCCCAACCCTGCCCTTTACAGGCCAAAGTGGGAAAGATAAGGTGTGTGTTGCTGGGGTCGTGGAGCAGACAGACCTGTGAGTGGTGAAGCTGCCTTCCTGTTGGGTGGACTGCTGACCTTTCTCTCCTCTCTAGAAGTGTCACTGCCATAACCTGCCCTCTCTGCCAGGCAATGCTGACTTCAGTAGCCGGTGCCTGTGGTGACTTTTCCCCTCTATTTAACCTTTGTTTACATGAAACTTAACAGGTACCCTCCCTCAGCAGGCAGTTTAACATTGAGAGTGGAATTCTTTCAGCTGCTCAATGTGGTAATCACTGACTCTGTTTCTCTGCAGCGCTTGCATCTCAGTGAAGATGTGGCTGGGGCAACTTTCATGGCAGCAGGAAGTTCTGCTCCTGAGCTGTTCACATCTGTCATAGGTAAGGAGCCTGCTGCTGCTTCCCAAAACCTGCACTATTTTCAGAGCTGAAATGGGATTACTGCCTGCCTGCAAGGTTTGTTATAATCCCTCCTGGGCACACATGGCAGTGACTATGGGGAGTCCTTGCCAGGTGAAGTGACTCTGGGAGAGTCATGATCTCACAGCAGGGCGCAGATGTGACCCTGCCAAGCCAGGACTGGTGGGCACTTAATCATAGCTGCCCATTAGCCAGGCTGTGCCTACAGCCTTATCCTCTGCTGTCCATTTTGCTACCCCGTCTGCCACGCCAGCTCCAGGGCACAGTGGGGAAGGATTTCCCCCAGCCTCTCTGTCTGGTACCGTGACACACTGTTCATGTCCTCAGCGGCAGGTTCTCTGCCATCACCTCCCCTCTGGTTAGTCTTCCAACACCACTTTTCCCTGGAAAAGCCAGAATGAGGAAGAGAGTAGGATTTGAAATGCTTTCTCACAGCAACAGATTGGTCAGAGCATCACACTTCCAAAGCAGCTCTCCACTTATGGGAAGTGTGATGAAGGGATTCAGTCATCCTTAAGTGTGCAAAACCTGGGAAACTCTCGTGGTGCCCCCACAGCCGTGTGAGAGGGGCCCTGCAAGCAGTGTTACAGAGTCATGCTGTGTCGTTGTAGGACACAAAAGAAAGATGAGAGACTCCCAAATATTTCAGAAGGCAAAGAGCATAGAAAAAAGGCCTAATTGTCTAATTCTTACTACCTTTTATAAGATGTTCCAATACAGACTTAACATGAGTGGTGAATAGGAACGAATAGGAACGACACCTCTAATCCCATTGGTTAAATTAGAGAAACAGCAAAACACCACCTGGAGAAAGATTGTTTTGAGAAAGGATAGTTGTTTGCCAAGATTGTTTTGAGAAGAAGCTTTCTTGAGAAATTTTTCCTTGGGAAAAAGTTAACAACTGCTAGCAGGCTAAAATCTCTCAGACTCAGAAATATCAGGCCCACAATGCTGTGCCTAAGCGTGAGGGTGAAGTGTTCCTGCAGTCTGACTCACCCACCCCTCCATTGGCAGGGGCATCAGGGCAGCAGCTGGGAGGGTACGGATTCTCCATCACCAAACGGAATTAGTTCTCAGCTCAGATACTTTCTTTAGGAGACACTTGTCTTTCAGTCACAGCTGCTAGATGCAGAGCACGAGTTAATTCACACAAAGCTGTGTGCTGTGCAGAGAGATCTGATTACACAAGCAAAGCCTTATCATTTGGGAACTTAAATTGGACCAAGTTGGGATTGTCCTTTGGCTAAGAGTAGTGCAGCACCAGGGTGAAAATAAAACCAGATTTCTTCAGGTGACTCTAGAGAACCCCTGATGATTCAGATCATTCTCCTGCTATGGTGTAACCCACCAGGTGCCATGTGACACTTGGAAGGTGAGTGTTTCTGAGAAAAGGATGAAGTTGGAAAAAATACATAAACTGCACTGGCCAGATAAATAGTGTTGGAACCTTAAAAGCAAGTGGTGAATTTTTACAGACTGACAGCTAGCAGGAGATGAAGTGTTATTTTTAGGCTGGCTTCCTAAGGAAATGATTTTGTGCAGCACCATGATGCATGTGTCTGTCAGTTCATCTCCCTCACCATTAACCTCATTGGCTAATTTTAACCAAATTTGACAGAAGAGCTCTGAAAAAAGCTTGTAACATAGCCCCATAATTCATCCTGAGAGGCATCACTTGGCTTGTGAGCCAGCTAGCCATCACTGGCTGTGGCCAGACAGCTCTGAATCATCTCCATCTCTGAAGCTTCATCCCTACTGAAGCCACTTGAGATGGGGATATGGGAAGGAGCAGAGTACTGATCAGGGAATATCTTACGGGAGACATTTCTTGTGGATTTGTGTCCCCCCAGCTGCTGTCACGAGCTTGCAGTGTTTTGTGCTGTGTGTTGCCATAATGTTGGTCACAAGACCAGGAAGTTAATAACTTGGATGTGTCTGAAGTGCTTGGTTTCCATCACACAATCCATCCAGCTCCCCTCAGAAGGCAACTCTCTGCAGTTTGTGCTATTAAATATGAGAAAAAGTGGCAGAACTAGGGCCTGCCTTTAGATTAATTAATGTGATGTGAGGTCTGCAACTTTATGTGAAAAAAGTCAGTTCTTTCTCATTTACACAGGTACCCTTGAACTTGTTTTCCAGGTGTTTTTATCACAAAAGGAGATGTAGGCGTTGGAACCATTGTGGGCTCGGCTGTATTCAACATCCTCTGTATTATTGGTGTGTGTGGGCTTTTTGCAGGACAGGTAAGAGCATTTAATGATTCCTTCTTGCTTCACCCTGTGCCTTGGCTGTACTGCAAAATCAGATGTCAGGTTCATAACCTTGCCACAAATTCCTCTGGCTTTATTGTTTTTAATAGGACCCTGTGCTGTTCCTCCTGCATTTTTGAAATGAAAAGCAGAGCAGCAAACATCAGCTTGGGCATTTTGAGCTGCCCAGGTTGGGTGGGTGGGCAGAGGAATAAATGTTGGTTGTTTGCTCCTAGTGTAGTTTGTGACTGTTCTCCAGCCTGTCAAACTGCTTGTGACAACACAAGCTACTCATCTGAAACTAACTAATTTGTGAGATCTGAGCTGCTGTCTGAATTGCAGACATGATAGACTGTATAATTGAACACTTGAATCTGCATTTACCTTTGTACTTGCCAATGTGCCAGGTATTTTTAATCTCATTAATGTTCTTTGACGTGTTACTATGCAGACTTATTTGTAAAGAGGAGAAGCAGGGTCATGATACCAGCACAGGGTGATGGAATAAGAACTGAGAAGAGACCTTGGTTAGTCTGGGAAAGCACGCAGAGAGATGGGGTTTTCCTTGTGATCCAGTTCTGTTTTCATTGGCAGTGAACTTCTTCAGGCTGAAGGTAAACATTTTTAGTGTGAGGAGGCCTCAGGATAAGGTCACAGCAGTACTTTTTAACCACCCACATGTCCTGATTTGCATGGAACGTGCAGTTGGCAGCTACAGATGTGTCAGTGGTTCTGCTGTAACTCTTACTGTGAAAAGCCAGTTAATTGAGGTAAATTTTTAATGACCAAAGCTACCTCAGGGCATGAGGCTCTGTTCCCCAGAGGTGTTCTCCTGTCATCAATAGGGCTTCCTTCTCAGGGTACTTTTTTCATGCAAATGAAGGTGATTAACTGTCTAGCAGTTAATGATGGTAGGAGTGCCAGTTCTGATTTTTCCTCTCCACAGTATTGATTGTATGCCTCAAACCTGCTTAAAAAACAGCTACAAAACCACAGCTTTCTGTGGAAAAGGCCTGCTAGAGTTTGGGGCTTGGCAGAGAATGTCAGTCTTCTCGAGAGGCTATTTACAGATGGGAGATCGTTGTTTCAGAAGGATAAATCACAGCCAAAATGCTCTTGTAAACGTCTTCAGCTGTCTTCAGCCTTCCAGCCATAGTTGCTTTCAGAAGTTCAAGTCATCATAAGCATAGTCTGTGTGTCTCTTTCAAGTGAAGAGTTGACATTTTCACTGCTTTACCCCATCTTTGTTTTCCTTGAGACTCTGCTGGTACTTTGTGTCTGGTTTTGTCAAGTCACATAGCCTCTCTTTGCTGCAGTCTTAACCCTCAGAGGGTGGGTGAAATGACTGATGTCACCATGTGGAACTGTGATTTTAGTGAGCAAATAACAAATTTCACTGTCAATAATTCCAATGCTTTAGATAAAACTCTGGATCAATTTATGCTTTTCATTGTTTCCCGCTCCCAGCCTTTTACCAAAAAGTCATTCCCTTTTAGTGGTGTGATTCATCATTTGTTTTGTGTTAATATGAATGGGAATTTGGCTTTATTGTCAACAGTATCTCTACAGAGGCACTAACGTAGGTGGTAAATTTGGTTGTTGGTGAGACTTTGCTTCTGCTCGGACCTGGATCTCAGTAGTGAGTTGCCGGGTAAGCCTGGGTGATAGTTGTTGGTCAAAGGTGTTTGCTGTGCTCCGAGGTTTTTCCTTTGGGCTCAGACCTGCGGATTGAGCAGCTAGAACCCTCAGCTTTTCAGATATATTGCATGTGGGATGGGAATCCCAGAGGTCAGACCTGCAGGGGCCTTCTGCTGTGTTTCCAGTGTGGAGGCCCCTGTGGGCCACACAGAAGGGGCAGTGCTCCCATGGAGAGCAGCATGTCCCTGATATGGTTTGGTGCAGCTTTTCTCTGTTGCTCATGGTGAGCAGCTTAGTTGTGAAGCCCCTGAGCTTTCTAGAAGAATGTTAATAAGCTACCTGTGATTGGTTGATTTGTTCTTGCCTTTGATTGGTTGAAGTCTCCCCCCTGATTGGTTAGTTTTGGATCCTTTCCCCGATTGGTGAGTTTTTCAATCCTCTTCCCTATTGGTTGTTGTGTTGAACCCCACCCCCTTTTGACCCTATGTAACCCCGGCTGTTTGGAGTCTCGGCGTCTTCGGAGTCATCCGTTCAAGGGAATAAAGAGAACTTCTGGATATCACTCTTCCTCCTGTTTTTTCTCCTGCCCTGCTTGGAAGGGATTTGCCAGAAGACACTGCAGTAGCAGTGGGAGCCTAAAAGAGCTGACAGGCCTGGTTGCTGAGGCAACCATTCACAACTGAGCTGGTCACTGGGCTGGAGTGCCTGTGCCCCTGGGATAAAGCCGTCGTCCTCAGGGTGACTCACAGGCACCCAGAACATCCCTGCCTGGGACTGGGCTGGTCGGCGACATTCCAGCAGCACTCTTTTAGAAAGCCTTTTTTAGTTTGGGTTTGTTTTTTTTTTTTGACTGGTAAACAGTTGAATAGAAAAATACTGTCCAGCTCTCTCCAGGATATGTTTCATTTTTAAATTAGGTTGTAGTTTGTATGTGCTGTGTTGGATGTATTGTTCTTTGACGTAAGAAAAGACTGGGTTTGGTTATGTGCACCATGTTTAGAAAAAGAAACAAGTACACAGGCCCAAAAAGCTGGTGTGCGTTTGCTTGAGCATCAGTCCTCATTGTTTATTCTTCCAAGCCTTTACTGGCTGGATGTGCACATTTTTCAGGATAAATCAGAATAAGCATCCGCTGCTGGAACAGAAAAAGGGGAGTGTGCCCACGCCTCTGTGCGACACTGCACACCTAAAAAAGGCATTGAAAGAGCATTGTGAGGGTTGAAAGTCAAACACTGAAAAGTTAGAAAATAGCAGTGTGAGGGTTCCCTGTGCACCCTTAATTTGCCCTCTCCTGGACCCCCCCGCCCCCGACCTGCCCAGTGCGTGTGCAGGCTTTAATTATGAGATCCCTTGCTGGGCTCTCCATGGGCTTCCAGCCTTCCTCTGCACACAGAATGGGCTTTGCTCACGTAATGAGCAGCTATTCAGGATTTTGTTTTCTCTTATTGTTCACCCTGTGCCCTTCTGCTTTATTTACCAGGCTCTATTCAAGTCCTGTTCCAAAGGTAGAATTATTAATTTCCTCTTGAACTTCTGCCGATCTCATGGCTGTTGTATCTGAGCAGTTGATGAGCAGTAAATTAATTTTCCCAAACATCTATGAGATGAAGAGATGTTTTAAAGATGGGGAAACAAAGCACAGAGAGATTAAATAAAAAAGAATAACTTGTCATTTTAGGGGTCAATTAGATCTGGCACAGGCCTGCTCTTTCCCCTGGTGCTTAGCATTATGTGGCAAGCTTGTGGGTCCTGGCTCCAGGTGCTACTCCCGCTGCTCCATAGGGCTTTCCTTGCTGGACTGGCCTTGTTTTGAGTGGCCATGTCAGTCTCCACACAGCCCAGTTCTGCTTGGGAGCATTCAGCTCCTTCAGCCATATGAGCCCCTCTTCGTCTCATTCCCACTTCCTTCCACAGGTCACCACACAGAATGCCTCTGTCCTGAGCCCTGCCCTCATCCCTAGGGCTGTTCTTTTCTGGAACTAAGCAAATGACTTAATTACATCTCCTAACATTTAGTGGTTGCTCTTGCCAGTGTTCCTTCTCCTCAGTCCTGCTCCAGGCCTGAGAGAAAAGCTTTCAGCAGATTTCTCCCTTGGGTCATGCATCTACCCATAGCTGCCTTTTGAGCATCCAGCTTTCTTCCAGTGGTTTTAATCCCTTATCCTCTCCCCACTCTTCTGCCCTGCCTCTCCTTGGCCTGACTTCTCCTGGCTAATGTTACACATGCCAGGGAGGCACCTCTTGAGGTACAGGAGTCTGCTCTACAGCCAGGGAAATTATATTTTCCATTGTTTTTGTCTCCAGAGGTTTTGGACTGGAGGGTTAAAAAAGCGACAGTGGATGCAGCCTCCCCATGTGTTTGATGGCCAGAAGAAAACCATCCCCTAAAGGCTGAATTTTCTAAACTAACATCCACACCCTGAAAACCAGGGCTTTCAAATATAACTTAAACTGGGCCTCTGCAGAGGCAGAGGAGCTTCACGTCTGGTGTGTGTTGAGATGTTTGATCAAGGCACGTTTGGAGAGAGAGAGAGCTCAGGTTTTCCCCATGGATAGTGAATGCTACCCACTCACAAGCCTTAGAAGCTCCTTCTGCTTTCTTCTTGCAGCCTGGTGTAATATTCTGTATGGCACTCACACCCAGAGGAAGGTTGCTCTTATTTCGTTCCAGTGGTAGATGCAACTTCTAAGCTGTAGATGGTTTCAGTATACGGAAATATGTTAGGAGCTGTCCTCATTACCCACCTGCCTGTGCAGTGCAGGTTGGATGTGTCTGCCACTGTTTCCTCCCATGTCCCTTACAGCAGGGCTACAAGCTTGTCTCCTTGCAGGTAGACAACTGCTAAGGCACATAACCCAACTGTTGTTTTTTAGCTGCTGTGTCTGCTTTGCTTTCTTCTGGCAAATGGGGAATGAGGAGGTAAGGGAACACTGAGGGAGAGTGGAATGGCAGCAGATGCAGCCCTTCAGACAGTAGTCCAGCAGCATTCATCGAGACTGAGATGTGCTGGGTAGCAGTGAGCAGGCTGCTGTCTGCATTGTGATGGATTGTATTGGGGTTTTTCCATGCCTGCAAGCCAGCTGTGTATGCAGAGCTTGACCTTAGCCTGGGGTCCCCTTCAGGCCTTGGTTGCTCTCTCCTGTCTTCAGTCACATTCACGTTTGTGTTTCTCAAGCTCTCCTCTCCTTCCCCTGCCCTCTCACCATCCTTGGCGGCAAGGACACGGCATTCTCAGAAGCAGTCCTTGCTTAATTCAGCTCTCATTCAGACCAGCACAGGCAGAGTTTGTTTGGTTTTGGACATTCCCCCATCCAGATTCATCTTGTTTTTTTAGCTCTGCTGCTCTCTCCTTGCAGTCCTGTCCCCCTCTGTCCTCTCCCGGCACTGACCCCACAGCGTTTTGCAGTGTTGCAGAGGAGGGTGAGAAGTGCTTATGTGAGAGCAGTATAACCGTGAGTTTCACTCCAGCATTACCATGTAATTTTGAATGTGCGTGGCTTGATTTGTTAATTAGTATTTAACTGCTCTGTTTTTCTGTTGAGTCTGAGTTTCTCTGTTTTACCTTTCCTCAGAAATAGACAGGCTTCTCTGGGTGGAGCAGGGGATCTGGAATGCTGGGTTGTGCTACAGATGTTCTTCCAGTTATTGGTTCTGTCAAGGGGTCTGGTGGACAGCGAGGCATCACTCCTTAACATACTGGAGCAGAAAAGGACTACCCTGACAGTCTGACCTGCCTCCTTCTTTTCCAGTGGGATTCTTTTGCCTCAGGAAGTAAACTAAATTCAGCAGGCTCCCCTCTGTCCAGGTCACAGAATCCATGTGCCAGCTGAGGCATCTCTAGGAATTATCAGCTGCCATAGGTTATGTCAGTTGAAAATACGCCTGAGAAATACTGTCAGACATATTGACAAGGACACTAAACAGAGTTTAATAATCTGATAGAATGTTTTTTTAATGAAGCAACTGGGACTTCTGTAATCTGTTTTACCTCGCTTCTGTCATTCAGCCATCTTGCATGCCTCTTAATCTTTTAAGCTTTAATTTCACTCACAACTCAGATTGCAGCCATTACTAAGTTTTGGCTTTATGGTTGCATTCACAAGCTTTTTTATTTTCTTCTCCTCAGCTATGAGTTGTGAGTTTTAAAAGGGGAGAGCTGGAATGCTGTCACATTTTCTTCATTGGTCTGTGACCATCGGTGGTAAACATGTAAAACTCTGGGGAAGTAGTTTAAGGAGAACTTAATGTCAGCTGTTGGGATTGAGCACTGCTCTCACAGCCCAGCACACATTGGGGTTTGGTGCTGGCAGCGTTTTATAGTGACCATGAGCCTGGTCTTTCACTGACAGGGCTGTGTTGCAGACATGGGACAGACTAATTAGTCAGACTGAAGTAGTGCCAGAAGCCAAGGCAGTGGTCCTTGGGTATCTTGAATTGCTGGCATGGCTGTGATGTGTAAAAGCCCAGGTACAGAAAAAGCAGAGGGGGTTGCTGGCAGGATGCTGTGGAATGTCAGGCAGTCTGTGCTAAGACTGCAGCTGGGACAGAAAGGTGTGGATGGAGCTTCAGTGATGCCATTAATTCAGAGATGGTGCCCAAGGCAATCAGAAGAGTTGCAAATGGATTCCTATCAGCATCAAACCAAGGCTACTTCCTAATTGCCACAAAACACCATCACCATTTTAAGTTAAGTTTTCTCTGTCAAAATTGACACACAGATCAATACTGTGGATGTACCATTTGAAGGATTTTTTTTTCTCAAATCATTTATAGTGTAAGAGCAAGGGAGATCATAAAATCTGTTTTTTTACTTCTAGCAAGGACTGGCCAGATTGAAGAGGCTGGGAGGTGTTTACTCTGTGCCTGCCTTCCTATCTCTAGCTGTCCTTGAATTCTGCTGTGGATCTTGCGGCCCAGCAGAGGCCTTGGGGTCCTGCTGCCTCAGCACTGCAGGAATCTGAGCTTAAGAGACATGCTGGTCCAAATAACTCATGGATGATTTTGACTACCAGTTGAGCAGGGAGATATTTCTGGCTTTGTCCTGAGGTTTGGAGAGTGTCCACTGTTTCCATTCTGAGAATGTCACATAGACAGATTGCTGTGGCAGTGATGAAAATATCAAGAGAGGCTTAAAAAAGCAAATATTCTTGGGGAAGTAATGAGACTAGATGGAGGTGGTGCACAGTGTATGGACTGGGAGCCAGAGTTACAACTGAGCTCTGCAGATAGCAGCAAACCAGAGGTGAAATTAGGGGGCTGGTAATTGGAAGGAGGCTTTCCACACAGCAGGTCCTTTATACTGTGGCTGTTTCAACTGTCTGAGAGAGATGGATACTTTAAGGCCTGGATTTTTCTTTGGCCTGACCTGTGCTTGTATTTGGTGCTTTGCTGAAACTGGGAGTTGTGGTTAGTGTTGGTCAAAGCCTTAAGCAAGTCCAAATGCTGCATCATGGGATCCTGGAGTCTTTGGCCAAAATTACGGTCTGGAGACTGAGCTGGATACTCACAGTGTCCTGGGGTATTCAAACATGACCATGGGGTATAGAGGGAGTGTCACTTAGCCTAGGACATCCTACTGTGCTCTCAGTCCCAGCACAGGAGCCTCTGGCTGATGCTGGCTGCCTGCTGGCTTTCCTGGGGCTCTGCACAGGAAAGCAGTGGCTTTCCATGCAGGAATCTGTCTAAAAGATCTGCTGTGACAGAGTGGTTCAGTGTGCCTGGAGGGAGTATGGGATCAGGACTCCTGCTGTGCTGGGAGGTGGTGCCTCTGAGATCCTGTTG
Organism: Cyanoderma ruficeps; assembly: GCA_008694505.1. Classification (NCBI taxonomy): domain Eukaryota; kingdom Metazoa; phylum Chordata; class Aves; order Passeriformes; family Timaliidae; genus Cyanoderma; species Cyanoderma ruficeps. Next base: position 143,976 of record VZDJ01000099.1, on the reverse strand, counting down.
GACCTGCTTGGCTGATTCTCTGTCTGAATTATGGATGTGTCAAAAGTGCCACCAGGAACTCACCACTTTCCAAACCATACCAAATCCCGCGTGTGTCTCCCAGGAAAGGTGCACAGACTCTGCAATGGCTTCTTGCTGACAGCCACAGGTGGATCTACAGCCTAATTTAATGTAAAAATGAATACAAGTAAGGCACTGTCACACTCTCCCGATAATCTGTGGTGCTTCACTGATACCATGACCAGTGAGAATGAGCAGGCAGGTTGCCAGGTCCTTAGAATTACCTGAGCTGAGCAAAATAATCAGCTGCAAAGTTTAAAGGCAGAGCTTGTGCCCTGATATCTGAAGTAGAGCCCTTTTTATTTTTGTATAATTCTGAATGCATAAGACATGGATTAACTGCAAACTGTGGCAAGCCTGATTCGATGAAAATCTGTCCCAGACCTCCACCTGAGTTCACTGCTTCCTGTAGCAGTGGCCAACAGCTGGTTGTTTCTCTTGCTTTGGCATGAGATCCTGCTGTGTTATCATGGGGCTGGTTTGAAATTAGATTGAGGGTTTGCAAAACAGTAGCGTCAGGAGCACAGCCGCTTATGGAGGGGACCCCAGCAAGCTTCAGAAGGCCCCTTCTTGGCTCTAAGGGCAGCTCCTGCAAAGTAGAAGCAGCATGTGAGAAGGTTCCACCACATGTCTGGCTGCAGCTGACCCAGAGGGCTGACACAGCGCACTGCTGGTGGGCTGTCATGGGCCAGGGGCTTGCAAGGGATCACAGCGAGCAGCAGCTTTGTCAGGCGGCACAGACCAGCACTGAGATCCCAGCATCTGCTAGGGTGGGGTGAGAGCTTCCCTAATCGCTTCTGTGCAGTCCACGTTAAAGAGGGACATCATGAAGTCTGATGCAGATTCTCTGCTTCTGGATGCCTTTTGACAGTGGTGGATTCACTGCTGGCACATCTCTGTTGACCTCCATAGACTCTTAAGGTTAATCGCTTGCAGGGATTGTCTCTAATCTTTTGACACCCTCGTCCAAGCATTCCTTCCTCTCCACATCAGCAAATTAGGTTATTAGCTTTTAATACCTAAAAATCTAGACCTTCTATGCCAGAGGGTAACAAGATTAGAGAGATTGCTTCCAAAGCCTACCGTTTCCCAGCAGTGTTAGTAGCTGATCAGTGCTCAAAAATGTCAAGCAAAGAACTGGCCATGAGATGAGGAAAACCCCCAAAACAGTTTGGAGTGAAGAAGATCCCTCAAGAACATGGATGTAATTATATGTTTCCTCTGGAAGTTTAGCAGCCAGAATACTCAGGAGTGCACACACCTCTGGACTCCTGCAGCAGGAGCACAGACATCCTTGCTGAGAGAGCAGCAGCCCTGTTCTGCCACACTTGCTCTGTCTTGGGCCCATTGCTGTTGTGGGCAGAGAAGGCTGGAAAACAGCCAGCTGAGTGGCCTCTGATGATGGATATCTCCTGAATGGGAGAAGAGCTTTCATGCTGCTAAGAACAGAGAAACAATTTGGAAAAGCAGAAGATAGAAGGGCCAGTTTTACAGAGTATGAATGGTGAAGTCCTAGGATGAGGCATGGGGCATATTGCCACTGAGGTCCTGGGTGCCTGCAGTGCTACAGGAAGCAGAAACCAGTGTCTGATTTTAGGAGGTTTTCCCTCTGGTGCCTGATCTCTACATGTGTGCTAGGTGGAGGAGATGGTGTGTGCTGCATAGGGCCATGGCTTCAGGAGTTGTAAACCTCAGAAATCAAGCTAGACCTGAGAAAATCTTGATTTTTCAGCTCTCCAGACCATCAAAAAGGGAAGTAAGCATTCTGAGTCGTCAACATTATATGTAGGATTTTGCAGGGTGAAGGTTTACCTGTGAGAAACCAGGAACCTATTATGGGTAAATTCACCCCTAGGAGTGATGCTGTGGCATGCAGGGGAGCAGGCTCAGTGTGTCTTGTGTGGAGCCATCAGGGGATGCTCTCATTCAAGACTTGACTTCAGACCTCTTTTTTTCAGCTGAGGGGAACTGGGTTCAGTCCCCCCTGAGTGGTCAAGGGACAGCTAAGAGGCACTTGTCTGGGGTTTGGATTTCTGGTACTCACTTCAAAAGGAGGAAATGTCATCAGACTGACCATCAGTGGTTCTACAGCTGCCTCCTTATGGTCAGCTTCTGCAGGACCAGCTCATTGCAGGTTTACAGTATGACAGTATTGCTGATTTAAAATGCAAGTTTGATCATGTTTTTACCCAAGCTGATTGCTTCCCTGATTTCTTTTCTGCCTTGCTGATCTGTAGTTTAAGTGGTTTCCAGCATGTTAAGATTTATGTGGAGTTCTTGGTGGCAGCAAGACACAATTTAGGCCTTCTGGAGTTCAGTAGTTCTGCCTCAGGAGGTGGTTCTGACCAGCAGGCTGAGTGCTGCCGTTGCCCTCAGTGCTCATGAGCTCCTTTCACCCTCAGTGCATGGTTGCCTGATGTGTGTGGTTTCCCTATATCACATGGATCAAATGGTTTGGAAACTTCACCTAGGTGACTTGGGCCCTAAAGATGTCTGACCCACTCGAGTGTCTGTGAAATGTGAGCAGGCTGTACAGGTGCCAGGCATGAGCATGTTCCCTTCAGTCCGAACTGGAATCAGCACAGGAGTCCTTGTGATTCCCACAGGATACTGGTCTATCAGTTCTGAACAGTAGGTTCCTGCTAGAAAGCTGCATTTAAGTATCCGGATCCTATTGTGCTCATTCAGCTGTCTGAGGAGAATTCCTTGGGAAAATACTATCATGCACCTTCAAGATCATTGTAGAATATCAAAGAACAGGAGGAAGACTACCTTGACTCCTTGTAGGTGGAACACCTTACTTTCACAGGTGGGCTGTGTGACATGATGACACCCCTTATGCCAGGGACAGAGATTATGAGACAGAGCCTCTTCTTGTGGGGGATGTCCTTTGCTTCAGAAATGTGACTTCTGTGTGCAGAGCTGAAGTTTACAGCTGTAAAATCCCCACTGGCATCCATTTTGAGGCAAGTGCAGAGAGCCTTAAGCAGCATTCTGAAAGCTGAGTGGAATAATGTCAAATTGTTCTATAAACTGTCTTGCAAAATTTGCTCAATCAGAATGAAGGGGCACACTGATGTAAAATGTGAGATTTCATTGATGATCTCTGAATAGAATTATGAACCCAGTTCCATGTTCCTACATTTGGAAATTTCCATCAGAGAGCATCTCCATTCATCTATGTCTATGTGCCTTGAAATGTATTGTCAGCTGGCAGAAATCTGGTTTGACCCAAGGGCTTTAAAAGCCCGCTTTTTTGCTTCAGGTAGGAGTTTCTAACATGTAAGTGGTTACATAAAGAGACTTTACACTGAGCATAAATTACGTCAATTTTTTAGAAAGCCGTGCTACTCAGAGATGGTACAGATTTTTTAGGTATAATGGTCGGTATCTTTTTACATCATTTGTTTCATTAGCAGTTTTGGAAAATTCCAGTATTGTAAGAGGTAATATGAAGAGAAACTCTTTTTGGTAACACTGAAATAGAACTGAAAATGAAGTTACTGTTCATGTGACTGAATTCGTGCAGAAGCATGACAGGAAGGTGCAGTCAGAAAATTCATGTGTATGTTCAGATCCAAATCAGTGTAAGTGAACTGTCTCCCGTCTTCCTCCTTCAGCTTTGTACCTTTGAAGGACGTGACCCAGAGTGTTTGAAATGCACTCCAGAAAGAGAAATGAGAAATGAGATTTGAGGACAAGCTTCTACTGAGAGGACTTCCTAGAGCTGCAAAAAATAGAATCATATTGAAGGTGTTACCGCCACATGACTGTTTTAATCTGTCCTTTTGAATACTGTTAATGAACTTAAAGATTAACTCATTCGCTGATATCTTTTTCTAAGATCTGAATTGCAGGCTCATGCAGCCTGCAGTGAGAAGTCTTCCTCCTTTCTGTGGCTTTGGAAGGTTTCAAATGACATGAACTGCACAGTGATCCCTTTTTATTCTCCATTGCATATAAATTCCTGGGTTTTGTTTGTAACACTGTGCTGGAGCCTTGACTTGAGTGTTTGTCTCACAACTTGTGTAGATGCATGCAGAGCTGTAGTAATGTTCATCAATATGGTTGTTCTGGTAAAGCCTGAGCCCCTCCCTTCCTGTAAAGCAGCACCACTCACAGACTCCTTGGGGACACACAACCTGACGTGGGGGATAGCTGAGTCCGCAGATACTTCAGATATGGCCATTCCTGTCTCCTTTGCAGCTGTTCCCCACCAGCCACAGAAGGTGTTTCCTGTCTTAGGCCTCTTTCTCGAGTCCCAGCATGCATGGGGACAGCTCCCATAGACTGACAGGTGGAACCTGGGCACACACTGCTGGTGTGGCAGTCGTGCTGGCGAAAGCCTGGCTGACACCCTCTCTTTGCCTGTTTCCCCAGGTTGTTGCACTGTCGTCGTGGAGTCTCTTGAGAGATTCAATCTACTACACGCTGTCTGTTGTTGCACTCATTGTGGTAAGTTTTTGAAGGTTCTTCATCTGTGGGAGCCTATGTCTACTGTCACCTGTAAAGGGAACCTGACATGGCATCAGTGTCTTGTAGCTGAGATCACAGCTCAAGCACTCATGGGGACTTCTCCTTGTGGAAAACTGCTTGTGGCATCCCTGGTTCTGCTGAGAAGTGTAGCCCAAGGGCAGGAGATGGAGGAGTGTGTGGGGAGCCCAAAGGGATAGCTGGGGCGGGACAAGGTGGCCCCGTGCAGACATGGGGTGCAGTGCTAAACCCATGTTCTGAGCCCCTGGGCAGCGCTTCAGTGGGTGGGTCAGTGCTGTCCTGGCAGTAGCCTTCATGACTTCCTAAAAAACATGTCACTAACCTGTAAGGAGGCAGCACTCTGAACAGCCCAGAGGAGAGAGATCCTGAACAGCTAATACAAAATGGTAAGGCTAGTTTTTCCAGATGTAATAGGGGCAGGTTCAGTGCATGCTGACAGCAAGTCCTCAAACAAAGACTACACTTTCAGCAGTTCTTTAGTGCTGTGCCTATCCTAGTTCTCATCAAGCTCGGAAAATGCTCCAGATCTCTCAGAATTGGGCTATTCAGTGAAAAAAATATTGGCACAAGTGTTAGATAAAGACACTACTGTCAGTTTAGCATTAGCTTTGCAACCAATACCAAACAATGCCAGGAAATGTAAAAATTGAGTTTTCAGGTAGCAGTTGCACTTCTTTCCCCCCTGCCCCAGCCTAGCCCAGTACCCTAGATTTCCTAAAGACAGGAGGAGTGATTTTGTGACATTAACTTCCATATGTCGATGAGAAGGGGACTTTAGAATTAGAAGACAGTCACTTGGATTTCTGCAGTCTGGGTTACTTTGCTTAGTGTGTTTCAACAGTGGGTTTTGGTTTGCTTCCTCCTGTACAAGCCCATGGTTCCAGACATACTCTGTAGTTGCAAAGGCTTCTATCTGCCTCATCCCGAGCAGGGGATCTTTCTCAACCTGTTTGTATTTTTATTCCCCATACTTCAAGGCCAGCCATTTTGTACCTGGTGAAAAATAACTTTTCTATGTATTATTAGCAATGAACTTCAAAACAAAAAACTTACTTTGTTTTTTTATTTTGACAACTTGACATATCAAAAAGTGTTGCTAAACAACAAACAGCCACACATACTATTTGTAGTGAATTCAATTGCGCAAGCTTAAAGACATCCAGCAGGTGTTCTCTTAGGTCACTCCACAGGAAGCACAGATGTGGGCATCTGCCTGGCATCTGGCCTCCTGGTGCTTGGATTGGACATTTCATGTATTATGTGGAGGCAGACTAGTTGTAAATCTGTTCACTCTGTCATTAGTTTTAAATTCTTTAAGCAAGGGTGGTTTTTTTTATGGCTGGTTCATCCCTGTCAGCTGCATCAGGATGTGGAGAACAATTTTCTACTCTTTTGTGTCCAGTGCACCCCTGAAATTCCTATCTACTATTTCTGTGTCATGAGATAGTTGTGTGGCTTGCAGAACAGACATCTCTGTTATCCCTAAGACTTCTCACCTATACGTGATTTCTGTAAAAGCTGTTCTTTGTAATTACAGAACTGCAGAAGGCCTTTTCTTTTGGAAGTGTACCCCATAATGCCAGAATATGGTTATTTTTTTCCCTAAGCCTTGAGTTGATTCCCTCCAGCTGTATGCCCACTCTTCTGCTGATCTTTTCAGTGGAAGAATCCAAGGCCCTCCAGGCAGCCAGGGCAGCAGGATAATGCAGCTCCAGGCATTAGTGGAGGCTTGAAGGCATTGCTAGAATTTTTATTCCTGTGTTACAGCACTACCTGGCTAATTTGCCTTGGGAGAGATGGAGCGCATCCCAGGTCTCTTTCCATGTTACTCTGTAACAATAATTATTGCAAAAGATTTAAACACTTATTAGGGTTGAAAAGCAGAGAAAGGTGAGAGGAAGGGAAAACATTTTAAGTGTTTAAAGGTTTAGCTTCCCACTAGCTGATGTACCAACCCTTTTGTATGCAATATTGCTCCCCAGTTGATAGCACACGAGAATTTCTCCTTTCACAATCAAACACTGCTTCAGTTTAAGAAGTTTCTCCTTCCCTTCACTCACCCAGAAACCCCTGGCTTCCCAGTGTCTCTAATTTTTCCTGTCCTTTTAAGACAGAATCAAATTGAGATGGCAGGACATTGTTCCTCAAATTCTGACTCTCCAATCCCCCATGGTTCAGGTGGGAGATGAGCAACGGGCTCTGTGCAGAGCACAGCATAACCTGTCTGTGGTTCCCCCTTCATTAGATTTGTGTGCTCCTTTTAGAAGATACTTCAGTGCTTTGTATGCAGGAATAATTTTTTCATATGACAGTATTGAGACTTCTCTGCAGCTAGAATAGAGTCATCAATCTTGAAGAATTATGTTGTTCGTAGAAATTTGTTCTCATAGTGTTTTAAAAAAAAGTTGCACTGCACTGGTGTCTTTACTAATCATAAATACACCTGAGCAGGAATAAATATATTCCTTCCAGTGCTGAGATACAGCAGTTTTAAAGAGCCTGATACTGTGCTGGGTAAGTCAATATGACTTTGTCTCCATTTGCACTAGAAAAGGAAGTACAATGCTGTTGTAAGAAATAGAGCACTACAGACTCACCTGTTTGCTGCTCTCCACAATTTGATGAGAGAGAGTGAACTCTAAACCACAGAAAAGTGGATAAACCACATTTACCTTTTTTAATTCATCTTGATTCAGCCCTATGATTTTTTTTTAACTCTATGATAATATTACAATGCTACCTTGTCTTCTTGTAGAGTTTGGCAAAACTTACTCCTTATTGTCTTGAAAGGAAAAAGATGCCTGTGTATCTTAACTTGAAGGGACATGGTCAGAGTCATTAGTGGCAAAATTGAGATGAGTGCTATTTTTAGTCACAGAAGTCAACGCACATGCTTTCACTCCCATCACACCAAAACATTGTAACCTAAAACATGCCTTGTCAGATTAGATCGTGGTGACTGGGAACTGTAATTCACATTTTGTGGTTGTGTTTTCTTCCAGTAACCACTGTAACTCTTGCCTCATGCCAGCTGTCACACAGGAGTTGCCATTTATGGCTGTATGGCCAAGGGGAGGTGTTCACTGTGCTTTTAGGGCCTTGTTCCTTTTCCATCCTTTGTCCCTGTCGATCTGTAATCCCTGGTGTGGGCACGCATTTCCCTGCTGGTGCTTTTGAAGGGCCGAATGGACCATGGCCTATCGCTGAGGCCACAAGCGCTGCGTTTGACCCCAGCTCCAGCCTCCTGTGGAGGCACCAGCACTGCGGGTCCCCTCTGCAGCCCTCCTGCTGCAGTGGGAGGAGAACCAGAGGCACAGGGAGCAGCAGGACTGGTGCAGCACAACAAGGGGAAGGGCCTGGTCATGGAGGACAGCAGCCACCTGCCGGTGCAACCCTTCAGCCACTGCCCATGTGGAGCCTTCAGCCATTGCCGGTGTGAGCCTTCAGCCACTGCCAGTGCAGGCCCTTCCCTCACCCTTTGCCATAATGCTGCTGCTTCTTTCACAACCCTCACCATGGCGCTGGCTCTCCTGTGACATCCCTCACCTAGGTGCTTGTCCTTCCCTCATGCCCCTCACCATGGCTCTGGTCCTTCCCTCATGCACCTTCCCTCACACCCCTCACCATGGTGATGGTCCTTCTCTCAGGGAGGAGGTATATTCCTTTCCCGAGGAGGCTGTACAGCACTGCTGGGGAAGCCACAGTGCCCATCCATCAGCAGGTGTGCCAAAGGGGCTGTCACAGTAGCTACGGTCAGCTGGGGTCGTGGACGCTGAGCTGATGGGAAGAACACCCCAGGCCCAGCAGGACGTGGCAGCAGCTGCGGAGCTTGCTGTGGATCTGTTGGCGGGTCATTTGGCATCTGGCTGGGAGCTGGCAGGAAGGAGGCCATGTCTAGTGAGACAGCTGGGTGGGTTAGAGTGGTGTAGCCCTGTCTCTGGCCCACTGCTGCTTTCCCTCTAACTGCTGCACAAGGATCCAGTTGCATTTGGGAAGGAGAACCTGCTTGCCTTGACTAGATGAGAGAAACTAAGGGTTGAGAAGTTCAAAGGCTGGGCGGGAGGACAGTGCCAAAATACATCCAAGCTTAATGCCATTGCCATGAGCCCTGGCGTACTTTACTCCATCCCCTGCCTCAGGTGATGAGCTGTTTTCAACTATGGTTTTGTGTATAACACGCTATTTTTTAATCTTTTCTCCACAGTTTATTTATGATGAAAGAGTTTCCTGGTAAGTGAATCCCTTTTCTTTTCATTTTTTCTGGTTATACCACAAAAACTGCCATAATTAGTGTTTATGAGGAGAGAAGGAGAAAGGTAAGAAGTTCTGCAGGGCAGCTGTTTACTGCTGTGTGAGAAACATCAGCACAAGACGGGCTAGAATAACTAATTTTTTGAGTTAGAGAAGAAAGCGCAGGAGAATCAGACTTCCTGGTACAGCGGCAGCAGTCAGTGCCTTCTGCATGCCCTGCAGCAGCCTGGGGATGACAGTGTACTCAGCAGAACCGTGGATGTGCCAGAACGGGCCACCCAAGCAATCACAAGTAAATGTAGAGTTGGCTTTTTCATAATTTAGCGAACGGCCAGTTTAAAGAAATACAAAAAAAAATCCCTATTAATGTGTTGAAGTGCAGTGCAGTTGGCTTTGGTCTCGAGGTTGTTTTCAGCACATCCCAGAGGTGATGTGGTGACACCTGGAGGTGACAGTGGAGGTGCCAGTGTTGGCTTTGCTGTCACTCCCAGCTGGTGTCATTTGGATTACAAGCACTAGGGAGCGTCAGGCTGCTTGAGCTGGTGTTTTCCCTCACTGGCTCTTGCCCGTTTCAGAGGCAGGTTTCAAACACCCATTCTTCACAATGGCCTGGTTTTCTTTGATGATATTTGTATGGTTTTTTAAACTGAAATTCACTCGAGGGCCAGTTGTATTTAACTGTGCTCTGAAAAAACCCCAAAACATTATTCAAAAGCTGAGTGTTGAATCTTCAGAAGCAGGGAATGAGACACTGATACAGTTAGTGCAATATCTCAAAATCCTTGTAGAGAAAATGTTCCATGAGTTTAGCATACAGTAGTTTGATAATGGATGATTTCCACAAAGACTAGGAGTTTGCCATGGGGAATTAAGCACAATACAGCATTTTGGACAGTGAAAAAGATTACCTAGAAACAAGCTCTAAAAGTCATATTGTAATTTGTTTTCATACAAATTTCATTGTTCCATTAGTTTGACGCAGAAACAGCAGAGGGAAAAAACCTGTCAGTATCTAATCAGCAGTTTGAACTCCTGTCTCCTGCACTCTGAGCACTCATGCAGCAGCTGTAGCGACAGAGTAGCTGCCCCTTGCTTAGGCTGCCTCAGCACTATTGGTTTTACAAAGCCCAGCATCCTGCTCTAAACCCCTGCAGGCAGAGGAGGGTGGCTGCTCCCGTCCCTTGGCCACATCCCATGGTTATTGTCCTCACAGAAGTGTTGGTGGTCCTTGGGTGTGCCATTTGCTTACTGAACTCCTGGGTTTTGTCGCTTGTTCTTAACTGACAGGTCAGTTTGGTCAAGTAAAATTGCAGAAGTCAAGAAAACAAAGAAGGTGTCATGCATGGATGTGTGAGCCATTTCTTTATGCATCCTTTTTTTACAGAGGAATGTTAAGGCAGCCCAGGAGGGTCAAGCCTTTCTGCACGCTTGTGGCATGGCAGATGGGGGAATGGCTGAACAGAGGCCACTGATGCTATGCCCTGCTCTGATGAGTTTATGTGTTGCTCTTGTTTCCAGGTGGGAGTCCTTAGTCTTAGTGCTGATGTACGTCATCTACATCTTTATAATGAAGTAAGTCAAATGTGCCTTCAACATATCTAAATTTTAAGGCTCCCTGCTCTCCTTGCCTCACCTAGACCTTACAACAACAAGAAGAAGCAGCCTCCAGTTCTGCCAGAGGAGGTTTAGTGTAGCTATTAGGGAAAATTACTTCACCAAAAGGGTTCTCAGGTGCAGGAACAGGCTGCCCAGGCCAGTGGTGGAATCACCATCCCTGAAGGGGTTTAAAAGATGTGTAAATATGATGCTTAGGGACATTGCTTAGCAGTGGGCTTGGCAGTGCTGAATTAACATTGGACTTGATGGTTGTGGAGGTTTTTATAACTTCAACTATCCTGTGAATCTGTGCTTTATGGATTTTGTTCTGTGTGAACTGACCAAGGCTAATGCGGCAAGCCTGTGACAGAACAAAGACCTGGATCCATCCTCAAGTCCCATCAAAACAGTCTCCTCTGTCTTCACTTTAGCATTCCTATTCGGACATAAGCAGGAGTGAGATTCCAGTCTACTTTCCATGGGTACAAAGCTCTGCAGCAGTTCTTGCTTGCCTGGAGACCCGTAATAAAACTACAGCACAGTCGGCAGTGATTTTCTGAGCATCTGGCCTGTGTGACTTCTTCCACACAAGTTCTTGCTAGTAAAACTGGTCTGTTCTGCTGTTTGGTTCCCCTCCTCCTGTCTTGTTTTCAAAAACCAGTGGAAAGGAAATCCAGATTCAAACTGGAACATTCAACAAAATCTAGCAGCTGCCAAGCACACCAGTGGTCTTGTCTCTACAAGTAAGACTAGAGATTTGTTTTGAAATGATCAATAGAGTAAATATTGTGAGAGCAATTCTCAGTGAAAACAGCAAAACACTCAGGCTGGCTGAATGGAACACAAGTCAGAATTTATCTAAATTCGAAATTTTGACATGGATGATGACTTCACTCTTGGAACAAATAGCTGACCTGCAAGACAGTTGTAGTGTGTGCAATTTTTTTTTTCTAAAAACAATGTTGTAATGTGAACAGGCTTTTCAGACCTGTTTGGATATAGCTTGAAAGGTTGTCACCTAGTTAGGGACCTCTGCCGGGTGTTTATAGGGGTCTATGCTTGCCTTTGAGTGTCATTGGGAGAGCCTTGGCTCATATCTATGTCAGCTCTTGGATGCTCCAAGAAGCAAGGATTATTCCCCATCCCTGCCAAAGTTGAGGTGAATTTAGCACGTAAGGTGTTGTGTTTCTGTGTTGCTTATGCTCAGATGTGATTATGTGATAAAAAATACACTTGGATGATGACAAGCGAAGATTACTCATGATACAGAATATTCATCACACCTAACACATAAACATGCGTGTCATTCAAGATCTATGGCTTCTATCTTTCCTAGCCTTCTGGGTACAGAAAGACTATGATGTACAATTTAGCTGGAGCTCTGGGATATTCCTTAAAACCAGAGGAGTTTTCTTCCCTCCCTTAGCTGTATTGCACAGGATACAAGGCGAGGAAAGGAAGACTGTCAAGAAGTAAAGGTGCATCGTGATTTTGTTTCATTTGTGCAGGTACAACTCAACCATTCATCACTGCTTTGAGAGGAAGACAAAAAACTCTGCAAATATGGTGAATGGTTTAGCAAGTACCGCAGAAATGGACGACACCAGCAACTGTGATGCCACAGTGGTGTTACTAAAGAAAGGTAACTGTTCCCGTAAGTCACCCTCTTGCTTGCATCATTCTGGCTGTTCTCTCCCTGCTCACACGGTGGGAACTGCTGCTGTCTTGTAAGTCACGAAATAGGAGGGGGCAGGTGGCCCTTCTGGAACCACTCTCCTAAATGGGGGACATGGTGTGGTGATCCTGGCCACCACACCCTGTGCCACTGGAGGTGGCTGAGGTCTCCTGTGGCTGATTCTTGCTGCTTGACAACTGCTTGGCTGTGAGGACTCCTTCAAGCCCAGGGGCTGCTTTTCTCAGCTGTTACAGCCATTTTAAGTCCTCCTGTGGGCACTGTTAGTCTGCACTGAAGTTGCCCATTTACAGCATCTCAGGTTAAATTTAACTCCACTCCAAAGGAACATCAACTGAGCAAGAAAAAAGGCCCTTCCTAGACCAGTGTACACTTTACCCCAACTGAAGGGAGGGCGGGGATTCTGTGTGAGTCTGGGTACTGTACTCTTACTGCACATGCTGGCTTTATCATGCCCAACTTTTCCATGTAAGTGGTCTTTAAGGGTATTTCACTTTGGCTGAAATCTGTTCCGGTTTGACTCTAGTCATGATCATGTATAAAAATGGTTGTGTTTCTTCAGCGTAAAAAAAATCTCCCATCCCGTAACTCAGCAGCAGTAGTTCAAAGTCTGTATTTGCAAGGATGTCCTAAACTGTACTCACTTTGGATTTATTTTGTCTTTAAAACTATCAACAAGCATGTGCAGTATTTGCTTGGGATGTATATGTATCTGTCCTCAGGAATAAACACCCCCCTTTTCCCTGAGGCACTGACTTAGCCTGAGAAGAAGCTCTGTCTTGTCAAAATCAGTCCTGGTCTCTGAGCACTGATGGACTGCCTCTTTTGTTTAGCTAGTCTATCAAAAAAACCCAACCAACCAACCAANNNACCAACCAACCAACCAACGTCTCTTTTCCTGGAAACGGGGCTTGAGAGGCATAGTCTGTATACAGTAAGCCGTTAAACATAAAATGTAGTGGGGTTTATTTGCAGCAGCAAATGCTTGGAGTCTGCCAGCGGTCAGTTACAGATCTTGTACAGTTGCAGAGGGACTGTCAGCACTGTGTCAGCACTGCTGTGCACTCTGATTTGGGGAAGCTGCTTTTTGGGGGATGTCTCTCTGTCACCTGGAGCTCTCCACAACAGAACTGTGCTGGCAGTTCTGTACCAGAAAAGCTGGACTGGGAAAACTCAGTGAGCACAAACTCAGGCCTTGCATATCCAACTTTACGCAGTGGCCTCAGGGTTAGTTCTAATTGTGGGATTTGGTTTAAATGTTCCCACAAAGGGTTTTTGCATACTCTGCTGGTAACTTTTGATTTGGACACTTGTGGTTACTCACACTGGTTGAGGAGGGAAGACAAAAGGATTGCTTTATCTTCTTGCAGATTGTTCTTGTATTTCCTTGGCACTGGGCCATGGGAGGCCTGGGAAGGCAAGCAGTGCTGCTTTGTGTCCCAGCCAGGGGCACAGGGCCACCAACAGCACCTGCTGCTATGGGGTCCCTGGAGGTTTCAGACACCATTTGTCTTCTGAGGCCTTTTCTGAAGCCTTCTCTTAACAGAGGACCAAATAATCTGAAACAGAAAGATTTCTGGTTTTGGCAGTTCTTCCAGGTGCCATTCAACAAGTGCCAGTGTGGAAAAACTCACAAGGAAAAGCTGTCTGGTTGGTTTTTGTTGTTGGTTTGTATTTTTTTGTTGGTTTATGTTTTTTTTTAAATACGGAGGAGATCACATATCTACCCTATTCCATGGAAGCCTCAGTAGGGAAAAAAGTAACATAAAGGCTGAGGAGATAATCTTCTCTAAGACTAGTAGTGATGGTTAAAAACGGTAAAGCCACATAACATTTGCCAGTGTTTAAACACTGGGTTGAATAAACCTGTGCAGAAGTGTGTTGGGTAAGGCCTCAGGTTTCCCTGCTGCTAAGTCCCAGTCCTGGCACAGAATTCACAGCCCAAGGTGTCATTCAGGTGCAGGAAGGATGAACCCCAGAGGCAGTGGGCATTGGCGCAGTGCCCCAGTGGGAGCATGATCCAGGGACCGGCCTCTGTCTCCCTGTCCCTTTGCTCCTGCGCTGTCGATTGTTCTGGGATGTGCACTTGCTGCTGAGTTTGGTGGCAGTTCCCAGCCATGAGCTGCAAGCCCTGGGTGCAGGAACCTTCTTTTCATTTGTGTTGGTAGCTTGCAGCAACACGGTTAGCAGTGGATGACGACAGTATCCTCACAGAAGTGCAGGTTACAACTGGCAGTAGCTGCCTTGGTGGGATAGCTGCTGTTGAAGCAGTGGTCTGCCTAAAGCAGGCCTGTGATGAACTGTGCAGAGCAGATTTAGTTCTCTGTTAGGAGCATGAGTGGTGATACCATGTTGGCAATTTATTTGAAAACAGGAATATAAGGTGTGTAGAAGGCAGAAATTAAGGACAAATGAGGCCTATTTTGAATTATGTAGCTGAAGGAACGGTTCTTGCAGAGAACTTCTGGAACCCGTGGGTTTATTCTTCTTAGAGCCACATAGAACAGAGGGAGAGACTGCTGGAAGAAGGCCTCAATTTGTTTTTGTTCCTTGGCTGCAGGAAATTTCCACCGTAAAGCCTCAGTGATCATGGTTGATGAGCTGCTCTCTGCTTACCCACACCAGCTTTCATTTTCCGAGGCTGGGCTCCGGATCATGATAACCAGCCATTTCCCTCCCAAAACACGTCTCTCCATGGCCAGCCGCATGTTAATCAATGAGGTGTGTCTTTTATCTCCCCCACCTGCCCTTCTCCTTCCGAATTTGCCTTTTGCTGTAGCAGTGTTTGGCTTGAAATGCAACTCTGGTGTTTCTTCTGGATCCCTGATAGCCCTCTCCCAGATTTTATCCTTCTGACACTGATTTCATTAAATCATCCCTTGCTCTCTGTCCCTTTGGAGATTTTAGCAGAGGTTGTTATGCAGTTATCTTACATGTAGCTGTTGCTCACAGGAGATGCCCCCTGCACAGATCTGCTTAATAATATGGTACTACCCTGAGACTGCATTTAGTGTGTCACGCGTCTTGGAGTACTCTTTGAGTCTATTCCACAGCCATTGGACCTTCTCTTGTAAAAGCTGTACTTGTGACATTTATCTAGTGGTCTGCAAGCAAGCATCATGTTGTACCTGTTGAAAATCATATCTTTTGCTTTTAAAGAGAAATTTTTAAAGAATTCTACACATCTCTTTCTCTGTTCTTCCCTTCTGCTTAAAAAAACACAAATTTAAAAAAGTCTTATATTTCAGCAAGACTTTGCCTTCATTTACAGAGACAGAGGCTGATTAACAGCAGGACTTACACCAATGGTGAGTCAGAAGTAGCAATCAAAATACCCATCAAGCACGTGGTGGAGAATGGAACAGGCCCCAGCAACTCTGCTGAGCACGGCATGGACAGCACATGGCAGGATGAGGATGTGGCTGAGGCCAGGAACAAGAACGAGAATGAGGATAATGAGAACAACGAAAATGACGAGGAAGAGGAAGAAGATGATGATGATGATGTTGACCATGAAGGGCCATATACACCTTTTGACCTACCCAGTAAGAAGCTCCTGTGTTTGTGCGGTGTTGGTTTGGATATGCTGGAAAGCATTGTGGATGCATGTAGAGGTAGAAGTGTCTCTGAGAGCTTCCATCAGCTTTCACTTTGCAGTGAGGTTCCTGGTCATATATAAAGAAATGGGGAACTAGGAAACAGTAGGAACCTCTCAGAGTGCAGGCTCCTGGTGATGGGCACACCTCTCCTGCAGCTCCTGTGTTGGCCCCGTGCGGCTGTTGCAGTCACTGGGGAGATGCAGCAATCTCCGCGGGGTGGGTTCTGCCCCCAGAACATGGCTCACCCCCTGGAGAGATGGATCTCTGCTCATTGTGGAGAAAGCTGAGGGTGACTGGGCTGCTGGCAAGGAGCCTGAGTGAAGGTCAGATGTGTCCTTGGCTAGGACATACCTTTGCTGGGAGGTGAGGTGTGCTCTTACCTTGATTGGACATTGCAGTGCTAATGTGGGCAAGGCACTGGTGATACTGATGTGGGGCAGAGACACAGGGTGGTCCTGAGTGCCTCTGCTTTCCTGCCGTGCACTAGGCACTGCCACAGTGCTTCTTGTTCTGTATGGAGGCCTTAGAACGTCAGAGCAGCTGCATGACTCGTGAGGATGCACATGTGCCTCAGGCTGCTGAGCACTTACAGGATAGAGATCTCCTTCCACCCTGGTGCTTCTCACCACATCAGGGATCTGGTTCTGGGGTAGTCATAATGTATCCTGTCCTGCCTTTAAGTCGCAGTTGCTGTAGCAGGCAAGATCTGCTGTGTTGCAGACGTGTTGGAATACTGTAGGGACTGGTCCTGTCCTTTACAGGCAAGATACAATTTTGGGAACTCTTGTTCAGGTCTCACTCAAACAGCATTTCTGTAGTTTGAGTGAGGAAAAGACCTGAGCCTTAAAGAGAGTAGTTTAGGTGTCCTATGGACTTTTATAATATGTGAAAGGCTGGCATGGACCACTGGACGTCTCTGGTTCCAACCCCTGCTCAGAGCAGGCCCTCCAAGCCTCTGTCCAGTTGAGTTTTGATTATCTATAAGGATGGACATCCCACAGACTTTTGGGTACCTGTTCCAATGTTTGACCACCCCCACAGTAGGAAAAAAAGAGAAAATGCACAACTTAATGCAGCATCTATTCTGAATTTCCCTTATTGGACGTTGAGTCCACTGGCTTTTGTAATTCCCTTGTGCAAGGAATTTTGTAATTCCCTTGTGAAGGACCTGCCTCGATCTCTTCTGTGCCCTCCCATTAGGTGATTGAAGGTAGATCAGATCTCTTTCTTGGACTTGCATTTTTTGTGGTTTTTGTAAGAACTTGACTGAGGAGGAGGAGGACCACATGTGGTCTGACCCATTACTTGAACTCTCAGGGAGGCCCTTTGTACTCCTGTGCCTGTCTCTGCCCTTTATTTGCTATCACGTCATAATCCTCTGAACAAGGAATGTCATGTTGGCATAACAGGCTGAGGTGTCCCTGGCATCTTGCTTGCACATGCTAACAAAATAATAGCATTCTGAAATACAGCTGACATGACTTGTGATTGTTTCCCTTTGTTTTGTTGTTTGGCAGCTGGCAAGATAGAAGTGTTGAAGTGGGTCTTCACATGGCCCTTGAGTTTTGTCCTGTACTTCACAGTGCCCAACTGTAACAAACCACACTTGGAAAAATGGTTCATGGTCACCTTTGCGTCTTCTACCCTGTGGATTGCAGCTTTTTCTTACATGATGGTGTGGATGGTACGTACCAACTAACCCAGAAACCACTGCTTGAGCGAAGCAACATGAGGGGGTTTGTCAGTCCAGAGAAATGCATAGGAGGTTCTACACACCTGAATTTTCAGGTGAGAAACCTTAGGTTTGCTTCTATTTCTATTGGACCTATCCATGCTCAGAGAAGAAAATTAGGGGCCAGTAGACATGGCCTTTGAACTTGATTTAGGGCTGTCATTTCATCCAGATTTTTTACCTTGGGCAACCATTACAGCTGCCACAGTTGAATGTCTCCCAGTCCTGCAGGGTAGTGTGAGGAGTGCTGAGTGACAATCTGGCCACAATAACTTTTCATTCTGTTGGAGCAAGCAAGCTCAAGAGACATGGAGTTGTGAATGATATCTCTTTGAACTCAGCATGAACAATACCATGACGTTCAGTCACATTCTGGCAGAACTAGAACCATAGGGTGGTTTTGTGTCTGCTTAGCTAGTATTTGTATATAATAATGTTTACAAACTTAATCCAAGATCAAGAGACAGTTACCCAGGGCAGTGAGCGACCATATAGTCTCTTTTCCAGGTTAGTGTCAGGAAAACTGTGGATGAAATGTATGGAACAAGTAACCTGAGAGGGTACGTGAGTGCAGGTGAGTGCTATGAATATACCAAAAAAGCCTGTCACTGCCTCTGTTTAAAGGAAATGTTGAGTGTTGAGTTTGCACTGCTGTCTCACAGCATCTTGCAGATTTGGGTCAAGTTGGTCTCAGGTCTTAATTCTTGTAAACAGCTTGACAGTTTATTTCCTCTCCTTAGGTGACGATCATTGGGTACACGCTGGGAATTCCAGATGTGATCATGGGCATCACCTTCTTGGCAGCAGGAACCAGTGTGCCAGACTGCATGGCAAGCCTTATTGTGGCCAGGCAAGGTAGGTCATCACAGGGATGGCATCCTCCTGTGGAAGTGTGTCCTGACATTCTCCTCTTCTTCAAGTAGCACAGATGTTTCCTCAACAGGAGAATATACAGAGCTCTTTTCATGACCCTGGAATTTAAAACAAAAACAAAGAAGGAAATAAATTGTGCTGCTATTGCGAAGCAGTTAATAGGTTCTCAACAGCAGCATGGAACAAGTTCTGGCAGTATTGTCAACTTCAAGCCTTCCTCAATAATCACAGTAGTTTTCTTAATTTGAATATCAGTGGTATAGAACTATTTAATGGCATAGGAATCTTTCAGGTCACCTTCCAGCTTTTCTTCACAGTCATAAGGACTGGATGATACTACTGTTTTTAAGGAAAGCAGCTCCCCCATACTTGTGGCTCCAGCAACAAGTGTGTTAGGAGGAAAGGCAAGTAGCCAGTACTGCTTTGGGGAACAAAACCAGTGGCTCATCACTGAAATAAGAAGCTGCTGAACCGACAACTCAAAGACCTTTTGCAGTCAGTCCTGTACAGAAGCTCATGTGTCATGGTCATAGTAAAGTGTCAAAAGCTCCCCTGAACATGGCACCAGAGGGCTGGCAGGTTACAGCCAGCACAGTGGGTCCCCTCAGCAGCAGAGGATTAGTGGAGGGGAATTCTCAGATGACCCTGGAAGGGGAGCAGGCTGCCCTGTGAAGCCTACTGGCCTTGTATTGATGGGGGTGGCAAAGGAAAGGGAGGGAATGAGGGGCATCTTCCATAAATCTTGGCCTTAATCAGTGGAAATTGCCTGGATTGCCTCAGATTAAAGCAGCAAGACTTTTCTGAGGCATGTCTGAATGTATGCGGTTTCCATTCCCGCAGGTATGGGAGATATGGCCGTGTCTAACTCCATCGGAAGCAATGTTTTTGATATTTTAATTGGCCTAGGCCTTCCATGGGCTTTGCAAACCCTAGCAGTGAATTACGGATCATACGTAAGTCCTACATTTGTTCACATTATTTATTTACTTATTTACTTATTTACTTATTTACTTATAATAAGCTGGATCTATTTAGGAAAAAATAAAAGTCAAAAATTCTGTAGATTTTACTTGAAAAAACAGGTAATTTCTTCTGTTACCGTATGGGAGGAGTAGAAATTAATTGTCTCTGGACATTTCCTATCCTCTTGAGGACAAGTACTTCCATTTCTTCCTTGAAGACAGAAGTCTGTGCTGAAATAAACTAGCTTATTAGAGTGCACTGGATTTTCATGCTCTTGAATATATTCCAAGATATATATTCAAGACATATATATACAGGGGTCGTGATGACCATATCCAATCCCAAGTAATTCCAAGTCCAATGACCCTGTTTTTAATAAGGCAGAGGGGATAAACACACAGGTGAAATATAAAATATAGATGAGATCTGTAGGGCTTTTGCTAAGAAAAATTCTGGCATTACTAAAGTGTTAGCACACTGGAAAGTGAAGGAAACTGTTAAATAGTTGAATGTTTCAGAGCATGACCATCAGCAGGAAACTGCAGAGCTTTCCTGTTTAAGACAAAATGATCCAACACCAATGAACTTATCCTTTACTTCCCAAGTGAAGAAAGAGCCAAGCCCTGCCCCAGAGCTGCTGCAAGGTTTCTTCTGAGAAGGAAAAGCAGGAGATGTCACAGAGTTTTAGAGGGAAGTTGCTGCGGCGATTGCTGCTACCCGGACACCACTTAGGCAGCAGTGAAGGGCAGAGGGAAGACTGTTTAATACAGTCACTGAGTGAGTGCAAAGTTAAAAGGCAGGAGAATGACAGAACTATTGAGCTTGGCAAGTACCTCTGGAGGTTGTCTAGTTCCCAGCCTTCTGCTCAAAGCTGGATTGGTTAGAGCAGAATACTTAAGACCTTGATCTGTTGGGTCAAGGGTGGAGTCTCCACATCCAGTCTGGGCAGCCTCCTTTGTTATTTGATCACTCTAACAGTCAAAAGCATTCTTCTATTATTTTGGAATTTCTCTAATTAAAATTGTCTGGTTCCTCTTGTCCTTTCAATGGATATTACTCAGAAGAGTCTGGCTGCACCTTCTCTGTCATCTCCCATCAGGTTTATGCACATTGCTAAGATCTCCCTGAATCTTCTCTAGGCTGAACAGTCACAGTTCCTTCAGCCTCTCTGTGTATGTCAGATGCTGCCATCCCTTAAATCTTCCTTGTGATCCTTCACTGGACTTGCTCCGAGAAGTCCATATCTTGCTTGTATTGAGGAGCCCTAAATGGACCAAGCACTCCAGATGTGAGCAGAGAAGGATCATCTTCCTCTCCCAGCTGGCAACACTTCTTCTGATGTAGCCCTGGATGCTGTTGGTGCTCTATGCCACAGGGTGCATTGTTGACTTTAGCTTGGTGTCCACCACGATCAACAGGTCTTTCTTAGCTAAGCTGCTTTCCAGCTGGTCAGCCCCATGCTGATACGTGGAGTTATTCCTTCCCACGTGCAGGGCTTTTCATTTCCCTTCGTGGATGTTAATGAGTTTGCTGCCTACCCATTTTTCCAGCCTGTCCAACTCTTTCTGTATGGCAGCAGAGCCCTGCAGAGCATCAGCCACCTTCCCTGGTTTTGTATGGTCTATGAACTTGCTGAGCCTGCTCTCTCCCCATCATCCACTTCATTAAAAAAGACACTAAGCAGTCCTGACCCCTGGGGTAAGGCCCTAGTGACTGGTTCCCAGCTGGGCTTGGAGCACAGTGTTTCAGCTGGTTATCAGGCCATTGTACTGTCCACTTATCTAGGCTGTTCTTCCTTTGTTTGTCCCCGAGGATGTTCGAGAGAATGCCAGAAGCCTTGCTAAAGTCAACATAAACAGTGTCTGTTGCACGCCTCTCACCCAGCAAGTCCCCCTCCTCACACAAGGCTGTCAGACAGGATCGACGGGATTTCCCCTCCATAAATCTAATCTTGCCCTTTCTGTATTTAGAAGTGGTGCCCAAGGTCATGTGTATCATCATTTTCTAAGGGATCAGGGTCAGGCTGACCAGCCTTTAGTGCCTCAAATCTTCCCTCTTCTTGAATATAGGAGTGCCTCAAAGAAGCAGTGGTGTCGGAATAAAATCCCCTTCTTTAATGAGCAATTTATCTGTAGTTCACCTCTATTTTTGTGAAAAAGGATGAAAGCAAGTGGCTGAACAGAAGCCAGCTTTCATGGAGGCGTGACAGTATCACTACTGTTTTGCACCCCCAAGATGTCCATTGTACAGTGTGATCACATGGTTGGAAAAGGGAGTCTTGGAAACAGCCCCACAATTAGCAAACGAGAGTTTCCTCAGTTTTCACTTGCTGTTCTGGATTTCTCTCCAAATCCTTGGGTAATTTGACTTCAGAACAAAGCAAGCCCCCTTTCACCACCCTGTTATTGGTAACTAGTTTTTGAAGTATTACTGAGTTGCCAGCAAAGGCTGGCATTAGCTGAGTCAGGTGTACCTTGGTGACAATGCCTAGAGCTCCAAGATGCTGGTTGTTACTCCAGGAGTGTGGCCATCATCCCTGGAGCCCAGGTCGCGGGGGGCAGCAGATGTGCAGCTCCAGTTCCTGAGGTCTGTCAGGCTGAGCCTTGGGTTGCTTGCCTGAGCAGGCCCTGCTAAGTGCACTGGGGCTTGAGAGCTCAGGCCAGCCTGGTTGTCCACTGAATATCACTGTGAGTCAAAAGTACTACGTGATTTCTGAGGTAATAGTACAGGATTTAGTACTTTGGTGTTTGGCAGGACCCAAATGTGTCTCTGTAGTATCTCCTCCAACAGGGGAACTCCTCAAAGCAGTCTTGATGCCCCTGAATTGCATGCAGAGGCAGGGAAAGATGTGTAGAAGACAAAAAGGGCTCACCTTGATCATGGTTACTTTGGCATGGTGATCCAAATCCGTGATTTCCTCCTTAGAATGTTCATTGTTAAATGGACTGTGGCAAAGTTAAGCTCCTCCTGAAAGTAAACACATTTTAATAAACAAGCTGTGATAACTTCTATGGATGCTATATCTTTAAAGGTAAACTTTAATACAGAAGAGCTCCTAGAAGCCCCCTCCAGCCCTTCTTTCCTGGGATTCTAAACACTCAGGGCTTTCTCTGGAGTGTGTTATATCTGTAATATCATACTAATATCTCTAATGCCATATCTCATATATCCGTAAAATCTGTACATATATATATTGTTCCAGGCTGCCTGCCTCAGAATCCCCTATGAACAGATTTTGCTCCCTGTTAGTCCTGGTATAAAGAGTTCTGCCATGTTACTGTGCAGAAAAGGAGAAGATTGGCTCCTTCTTGATGCTGTGTGTGCATGTGTGTGGAGCAGCCTGGCGCCCTGTGATCGTGGGCATTCTGTGCTTTCTCAGTCATTTGGTGAAGTGGCTTCACCAAAAGTGGAATTGGGACTTGTTTAAACAAGCTCACTCCATGGGATAGTGTCTGAGGGGGGAAAAGGCAACTTTGTGATCTAACAGAATGAGTCAGGAAAAGAGTGGGATGGAGACCTGTCAGAGAGAAATGCGCTTGCTGGAGTCACAGTAGATGAGTGGGAAAACTGGAAATAAGCTGTGAATCTCTGGAGACATGTCTTGGTGCTGGGTTGCTAAATTGCTTTTTGATGGAACGCCTCTCTTCTGGACTGCCCCTTCCCCAGCCCCATTCTCAGTGGATGTTTCAGCTTAGTATTTATTTTATTCTTCCTTTTTACAAGAAGGGAAAGGAGAACCATCTCATGATTCTCAGGCTGCATCTGGAAAGTATCTCTCACCTGGTTTAGAGAAGGAGGTTTTCCTTCTGTGTTCCTGCTTTAAATGAAACATTTTCCCCTAGGATGCGGTTATACTGTTAAGTGCCTCACCCTTTGCCTTCAGCTCAGGTGTCGGATCCAGAATTCCTGGCTTGGACCAAGCCACTGACCCTTTTCCCATCACAAGGCAGATCTACTCAGGATTAAACTTCCCACATCAGATCCCGTGGCATTTTTACAATGCCAAGTCTTATGTTCATTATTTTAAGGGTCCTTGTTTCTGAACACTCTTTAATGTCCAGGTACTAACTCTGCCTTCTCTGTCCTTCCCATCGGGGCTTCCATCGCCACTGCTCACTTGGCCATCCTACTGCAGCAACTATGGCCTTCTGTTATGTACACAGCTAATCTGTCAGGCCAGCAGGGCTTTTAGGGGAAAAGCAGCATCTCTCTGGACCCTGAGAGTCCTTTGACAGAGTTCACTTTCTCCTCTCTTTCAGCATCAAGTCCTGGACATGTTGCTGACTCTCTAATCCAGTAAGCATCCTCCCCCAGTGCACCTGGCATATGCAAAGTGGAGGGATGTTTGCTCCATATCTTCCATCCAGTTGCTTACCTCTGGAATATTTTTTTGCATGTAAACCAGACATCATCCAGCAGTATTTCAGAGAACAGGAATTTTAGCCTAAGGATAAAGAGCCAGGTTTATTTGATCACGTCAGCATTTGGGAATTGTAGTCGTGTCAGTCCAGTTTGCTCCTCTGTCTGGTAACTTCAGCCAGTTTCAGTAAAATTTGACAGTACATTAGAAGTCTGAGAGACCTGATGTTCCTTCCACACAAACAAGCAGCTTGAGACAGCAGGAATAATCCCAGTGCAATCATATTTAGGCATCACAGAATCCAGAGGGAAGCAAATGCTTGCAAAGCATGTATGGAGATGGGAAGCATCACTGCTTTGCTCTTTGCTGACCAGTTGATTTTCACTGGTTTAGTTCCAAGGCAGTAGGGTGAATGGTATGTTAGGACAAAGCTGGCTCCCTGGCTTTGTGGCAGAGAGATTATTGGGATGATTATACTGTAGTAGAGCAAAAATGTGCCTGACAAACCTCCTAGTATTACAGGAGTCATAGCTCCTGCATCTCCTGCGTCATACCCTGAGTGGCTATGTGCAGCACTCCAGGTATGTACCCTCTGCAAAGTGAATTTTGTGATACAGGGCAAAACAGGGACACTTTCTTAGGAGCCTAAAACAGGTTTAAGAAGGAAATTCCATTTAAACATGCAAGAATGCATGAATGTTTGAAGTTCAAGTTTGCTGAGACTGCTGTCTCCTGGTAAGACCTTGGGAATGCAAGATTTAGACTGAATTTCCACTGCCAGGCAGAGACACTGAAGGAGAAGGATACCCAGACATACGGAAGATCTGCAGCTTTTTCAGCTGAGGGACTGGAAACAAAGCATAGCCCTTGTGAAATTCCTTAGTGGGTTAATATCTGTCATATTTGGGCCCTCAAATAAGCAAAACCAGTGTGGATTTTGGCAATAGCTCCTTGTTTTCCCTTAAGCGACTGCCAGAAAAGAACTTAAGAATAGAATAACTTTTATTTCCATTGTTTTTCCTCTGCTGTTTAGCTTCAGCCTTGGTTGCCACAGCAGCATGGGAATGGCTGGAGTTGGTGGCAGCCACTTTGCATTTGCTGCACAAGCAGCAGGGAGGTGGCCCCCCTCAAACTCTAATAGAGGAGACTGTGGATGTGCAAACCTTTTGTGGATGATCAGCCAGAACAGCATTCTTCTGCCTTGCTTCAGCCCCTGTATACAAGCCAGTCGTCAAAGGGGAGTTTGGGAATATTGATTTTTCCTCCTTGGAGTATGAGGGAGTCCTTATTCTACAGACAGTTTTCCTTGGGGAAGAGGCATTTCCTATTCTTAAATGAACAGGGGACTGGGCTTTTCATTTTACAATTAAGACAACTCCAGCTGAGACTCTTTCTCTGGTCTTCACCCAAATCTGAAATTATCTCCTGCCTTACTGTGAGTTTTGAATGTTTTGCTGCCCTTGTTTTCCCTGAACTTGCACATTTTCATATATCCCAAGAAAATGTATTCCATTGCCTCTTGCAGGAAATGCCGCTCGTCCCATGAGAGGGCTGCTTAACTGATTTCTGCCATAATTTGACAGATTGAGGACACATTTTTCTTAAGCTTTTGTTTCAAAATTCAGAGTCTTCTGGGCTTCTCTGCCTATAGTTAAAAGTCATGATAAGAAATGGGGTAGGCTGATGATTACTAGAGGAGTGGAATCAGTTAAATCTGTATTTTCAGAGCTGTAGACTGATGGGAAATTTGCAAAACAGCAGTGGGTAGTCCAAAGTGAAATTCAGGAAAAGAAGGGTTTGTTAGGAAACTCATTTGGCTGAACTAGATACACATCACAGCTGGAATTTCTGGAAGAAAAAGTCTGAGTAAAAAAATGTTGCTGGTGAGCTCAAAGTACTGGAAAAGGTGTGAAGAATTCCAGATGGTTCTACTGAGACTCAGGAGGTGATGTATGCATGGCACCTCCTAGCCATGGAGCAGGCAGAAAAGGACAGAAACCACATGTGAAAGGGGCTATAAAACAATTGAGAAGCAAACAGGAAACAAGAGAAGGACAGTTGGAACAAGTGGACATTGATGTAAGCCTGTTCCCAAAGCACACTTGCCCTGGGATGACTGGGAGATGGATTCCATAGGTGGGTGCCTGGGGTAATTCCAAATGAATTGAACTTGCTGTGCTGTGGGGTTACCTTGTGCACACCAACATTCCCGTGGATTTGGCTTGCAGGGAGCACTGCAGGACTTGGGCAGGGGCCTGCACGAGACATAGCTTGCCTGGCACAATTGGCCAGGCTCACGTCAGCAGCTTCTGGCACATGGAGAGAGTGAAAGGATCCTTCCGGTAAACAGAGAAGTACAGTGAGAGGAGCAAGGCATGCATGAACCGTGGGGAGTCTGTATTGTTTGGATTTCACTCTCAAAACCACTCAGCAGCACTGTATGAAAGCCACCCATGTTTCTGTAGGGTCACTTTCTGAAGTAGACAGATGCCTGTTAAAATATGTGGCAGGGCTGTCAGGAACATTCTTGTTATTTAGGTTAATTAATAGCTCTCTGCTTTGCCCAGCAGTGGAAGCTGGGCTAGGTACCAGGCCAGGAACATGGATGGTTAAATCCAAGCTGAGAGCTGTTAACCTGGAGTGAAACTCCAGTGTTTTGGTGCAGTAACCCTGCGAGAGGAACTTGGTGCTCACACTGCAGAAGGGGTTGCCATGTTTGCTTGGCCCACATAGGAACAGCGTGATGTGTGTGGCTCTTACGTTGGTAACGCTGCTGTAAATAATTAGCATACATTTTCTGCTTTTGAATTATCCCTAATAGCATCTTTTATTTCCCTAAATGATCTCCAAGGAAAAGCCTTACAGATAGTCTGAAGAAAGCAGCCCCAAACACCTCTCCTTCAAAGTGCTGTCCTGAGCAAATTAGACACAGAGGCCTTTGGAATGCTCTGCTGTTTTATGGAGGATGAAGTTGTAACTGAGAAGCAACATCTGTAAATTCAGACATTTTCCATGCTAAAATAATTCCATCTTCTTCATTTGCTTCCTTTTCCTGTAGATTCCTTTCCAATTGATACATTTTTTACTGACAGTTTTTACAGATATTGGCACTGGTCAAACAAATTTCCTGACCAAAATCCAGACAGGAATTTATTGTAAAATAGTATCTCTTTCCTAGCCAGCTGCTATTCATTTCAGATAGCAGGGAAGGCAGCTTTAAATGTGTATTTTAGTTTTAGTACACAGAGTTGGTGTAGGGCTTTTTTTCACTTTATAATAATGGAAATGCAGGTTAGCTGTTACATGTGGGCCATTCTGATGGGTGGAAGCAAGAGAGGAGGAGTGAATGCACAGGAATGATTGAAGCAGAGCGGGCTGGTCTGTCTCTGAAGTTTACATTAGCAGTGGGATCATGACATCTTCAGTTATGCAGACAGTCCCAAAATCATTCTTCATGGCCTGAAGCAATCCAAATCCTCCATTTCTTCGAGCAGTCTGATGAAAATATTGTATTTAACATGTAGTAGCCATAGGAATGTAATGGTCCTGCTGTCCATCCATACTCTTACAGCACATTCATCCTAAAGAAATCCTCCAGCACCTTTCAAACAAAATGATCATCATGGCTGTAGCCTTTTTTATGGTGTCAGTAATCAGTAGGGAAAGAAGGAAAATGTGCCATTTGTGTGACCTGGTATTTTAACATGTGTGAAGGGAACAGCGAAGCTCAGGCAGCACGGATTGGCTTAGAAGATCCTGGGTGTGTGGAGTGCAGTGCAGGCTCAGAGTTTCCAAGTGTCAGGACTGATCATCCTTTCTGACTCTAAAGGCAGACTCTCCCCTCAGTAGTCCCTGGGGAGTGAACCTAAATCATTACTCTGGATTTAGGAGCAAAGTGGGGTGAAAAGGATTTTCTAGCTGTGGTGCAAAATGATACAAATATATCAGAATTCCTGCATTCTTAAAATTGTAGTGCTGCTTGTCACATTAGCAATACCCACTTCTCTTGCAAATTGGATTCTTTAATAATCTAACTAGAAGTATGGGAGCACTGAGATGCCAACCTTCCCTGGAAGGATGTCCCCTCCACACAGTAGCTCCTGGAGAAGTGCCTTGAGAGACTCCACTGAGTGTTCCCGTGATGATGCTGCAGGTGATGCTGTTTCAGGTCATATAAAAATGCCCAAAAGGATAATGATTAAGTTCCCCAAGAGAAGGATGGGAAGCCAAGGAGAAGTGTGGTCTTAGCCAAGGAGCAAGATTGGAGAGATGGCTTTACTCCCTGTAGCCTTCCTTTGTAACATTAGGTTTATGTCTCACAAAAACCATGTTTTAAGAAGTATTTGGGCCTTAAAGGCCCAGGTGAGTTCCTTAGGTTAGACTCAAAGCCTCTAGAAGTGGCCATTTAATGGCTTCCCAGCTTTGTAGACCTGTGTCTCGGTTCTTCTCTTGGACAGTGATTGTAACTGGATTTCTGCCATGGAAACAGCTGCACCAGAGCCTGTGATGAGCCTGGTACACAGCCCTGCAGGCAGTAAGTTATCTCCTTGTCTGATCTGCCTCAGTGCTAAATCAGGTCTAGCCTGTGTTAGTGTGCCATGATGCATTGGTCCAGACAATTTTTCAGCACCTGAGACTCTTGTTTTGAGATTACCGACTTGTTCTCTTCACCAAGAGGAGTAAGAGTAGGGAAGAAATAAGGGAAGAGTAGGGGAGAAATCAGGCGCTTGTGCATGTCCTTGTTTATTATTCCCCACTGTGAAGCATTAATTAGTGACTGAACACAAAATTTCCTTTCCCCTGTTTGTTCTTACAGGACTCATATAGGAGTTAGAAAATGTCATGATATAATAGTACAAGGGATGGCAAAGCTCCCGTGGAAGTATAACACTGTGAAATGCTGTCAGGTCCTAAGGATGCTCCTCTAATAACAATCTTTCTTTGGCAAAATAGGGAGTAGGCAAAGTTATCTGCAATGTAATGGTCTGACTAGGCATTTACCACTTGCAAGCCACTGTTTAGCAGCTCAGCAATTTAGGATTATAGAAATATAAGCAGAGAGGAATACTGTTTGAAATTGTGATATGATTTGATAAACTTCCTTCTTTTACAGATTCGGTTAAACAGCAGAGGACTTATCTATTCTGTTGGTCTCCTGCTGGCATCAGTTTTTGTCACAGTATGTATATAGTCTTTTGTTCTTCTTTTCCAAAAGAGGTATTTTTATAGACATTTTCCACACCTGCTCCTTTCTCACCTCCAGCTGAAATAGTGGTTGCAAAGTCTGTTGTTATGGGATAGGGGTGCTCCCTGCAGTTGAATGCTTCCTAAGGCCTTGATCCGGCTCTTTGCAGGAGCCGTCACTCCCACGGGATGGCACTCCTGCCTGTGTGTTTTCCATGGGAGGAGCCTGGGAGAGTCATTAGTGATCATTTCATATTTCTATGCTAGAGCTGAAGCAGGTCCCTTGATGCAAGATGAGATCTATTGTCCTGTGAGACAAGCAGACAAAATGCTGAGCAGGTTGCTTGGTCCTGTCTAAGATCCTTCTGAAATACAACGCAATCCAGAAAAAACAGTGCCTGACATTGTTTCTGTTGAAATCAGTACTTGGTGTTCCCTGACCTTTCCCAGAAATGATAGAAGAGGAATGATGTGACATCTTCCAAATCTTGAGACTGGGGGGCATCCTGCGCAATGCACACCAACATGATTCCCACAGTTCCCACATACATGAGACTTCAATCTTTGGTGGGAGCAAACTATGCAAAGTCAAGCAGTCTCAGACTGTGTGGTTCTAGACAGAGATGCAGAGGAGCACATGAAGTATTTTGAGTTAAAAAAATAAAAATGGAACCTGGCCTTTAAATCCATTTCTGATTTAATTAAATGGGATTGTTCTTGCCAAAATTAAATTCACTGTGGAAACGTAAGGTGAGGTGGTGTAAGTCAGGGTGGCTTCTGTGACTGCTGCCCTGATTTACTTGAGCTGTGGTTTTCAGCTCACTTAGTGCAGTTTGTGATTGGTTCCAACTAATCATCATCAGTAAGGGGACAGCCCTCTTTTGGCTCTTGTAGCAGAGGAGGGGATTTACCACTTTATTCAAAATGTTCCTGCTGTGGTGGCTTACTCTGTGTTTATTGTAGGTTTTTGGTGTCCACATGAACAAATGGAAACTGGATAAGAAGCTAGGGGGTGTGTGCCTTTCCCTTTATGGCATCTTCCTGTGTTTCTCCATCATGACAGAATTCAATGTTTTCACTTTTGTGAACTTGCCAATGTGCAGAGATCACTAACGCAGGTGGCAGACTGTCGGGAGGAGCTTCCTTTTTACCTGTGCAATACAAGCCACGGCTGGCATCTCCTGGATGCAGTGCACCTCCAAGTCGTGACCTATATCCTGTTCACTGTTCAGACTCATGGCCCATCTAGGTTTGCCCTCTCCCTGGCCCCCACAACCTGGAACAATCCTTCATTGATGTGAAGAGTTTTTTTCAACATCCGTGCGATTTCCTAGCTCAGTTTTTAAACAGTGTGACTGGGACGCAAGATGAACTGGCTGCTAACTGGCATTAAGCCAGTCAACACTGGTCTGCTACAATTACTTCTTTTTTTAAGTTATTTGATGAAAGACTAATTAATTTATGACTTAAGACTATTGCTACAATGCAGAAGAGGGTATGTCATATGGAGGTTGACTTTCAAGGAGAATCATGGGAATTTTTTTTTTGTGGGGAGTGTTTTTTGTTTGTTTTTAGCTTTTAGTTTTGGGTTTGCAGGTTTTTTTGTTTGTTTGAGGGTGGGGGTATTGTTTTTGTTCTTTTTTTTTATTTGCCAGAGATCAATGTCCTCTTTTGCAACTTTTCCTGAGTGCTGTAACAATCCAAAGGCCACAGAGCAGTGTAAAATGGAAATGCAATTCAAGGTACTCAGCATAAGAATGGATAAAAGAAGATTGTCAAGGAAAAAACTGATGACATTTTACTATAAATAGTTAACCTTATACAGGTTTGTTAAAGAATGCAAGCTAAATGTGGATTCAAAGGGTAAACACTGCTGTCATTTTACTATGAATGTTGGAGTTTATTACTAGGGTGTTTGTTATTTCCAAGCAATAGTTTGACTGCCAGCCCAGGAGGGCTACCGAGGAGGTGTCCTGGTTTTTAATGGTCTGCACATGGAAATGGAGGGTCAGAACTTTCTCTGCTTCATCAGATTTCTTGTTTTGGGGGGATTCAATAGTTCATGTCTTATTCGTTCTGAGAAGGACATAAGTACATGTGAAAACTTTTCTAAATGAGTTACAGACACTGGTTTCTTTAAGAGGAAAGAGGCATATTTTGCACAGACATAGTTGCTGAAGTCATAATTTGCCATTCTTTAAAAAATGCACTGGACCTGGCCAGATAATTGTCATCTTAAGCACTTGAACTTACCTGATAACAGATCGTGTGGATTCATCATCCCTCCTTTTGGGAGGGAGGAAGGCACAAACGGAGATGGCACATTTTAAAATGTGGAATATCTTCAATGGAGACTTGCTCACAGATGTTAAGTTATTGTGAAAGTTTAGCTATTCATTGTTCCAAT
The DNA here is from genome assembly GCA_008694505.1 of Cyanoderma ruficeps. NCBI lineage: Eukaryota > Metazoa > Chordata > Aves > Passeriformes > Timaliidae > Cyanoderma > Cyanoderma ruficeps. Next base: position 112,764 of record VZDJ01000099.1, on the reverse strand, counting down.
ATCCCTGCTAGATTTTGTATAATTCTGTATTAATATGCAGGCAGATTCCACCCCTGAGAAACACCATCACTGCTTCATTGTATGTATTGATACTGTGGGTTCTTGCCACTGTGGCTGTTGTATTTACTTTAAGCACTGATCACTTCTGATCCATGTGGTATGTTTTTCCCTCTTGTATATGTTCTGCTATGAAATGTATTAAGAGACTACCAGCTAGGTGACTATTTTTGTCTATGGTACAAACAGTGGCAAATAATAGTAAAGGTACAGCAAACCCTTAATAACAGAAAGAAAGAAAAAATCCTGAAACACCAAACCCTAAACTATAGCAGGAAAAGAAAGAGCTCCACTTTAAAAGAAAAAAAGAATAGAGCCACGTTCTGTTCACAGACGAAACGCCAATTTTTATTTCATTTGCACTTTTGGAATTGATTTTTTCAATCTGATTTTCTTTGGACAAAATGTTGTAAATGAAAATATTTACACCCTGTGGTTTCCCTTCAGCTCAGCATCTGGTTTTCTTTCTTTGTTACACCAAACACCTGGAGGCACTGGCAGCTCTTGCACTGTGCATGGCAGCAAAGTCCTGTGGAAAAAACCACGTCCTGCTGGCCTCGCTCGGGAAACAGTGTGTGCTGGTGGATCCCTGGCAAGAAGAAGGAAGGGTCCAGGGTCAGACAGCAGAGAGAGTGGATGACCTGCCTGCATCACCAGTTTTCATCCTGGAAAGCAATTGTGTTGCTGCTTGTTTAGCTTTGCAGCCAAAGTTTGAGCAGCCTTCTCATACCTGTGCCCATGGGACATCTTGTTATGTTAGGAAGCCCACTATACGCTCCTGTTGTTGGGTTTTTGTTTCTTTTGTTGTTGTTGTAAATGAGATGAATAATTATAATAATGACCACTAAAATGCCTAAAATACTTCAGTAACTCAAATATGTTTGCAACAATGTGGCACGTGTCGCTAAAGCCTCCCCACAAACACCCAGTTCCACTTCATAGTGAGACGCAGTTGCTCCTAAGCAGAGTGTGTCCCTGCTGATAAGGGGGAGGAAAAAAAGAAGAGAAGTTTCATATCAGGGCCTGTTACTTCTTCTATTTTGAATATTTATACTGCTGCTCCAATGGAGCCAGTTGGATCTATTTCTGCGAAATAGCCATTACCTATCCCATGCCACAAAAACTGCACAAGTATTTTTTAGGAACTTTTCCTACTGGTGTGCATTAAATACTGTAGTAATTGTAATTTTGTGTCATGTGTAAAACCTGAAATACCTTGCTTTGATACTTGTGTGTGTTGCCAGAATGTTCTGCAAGCAGCTTGTTCTAAGGAGAAACAAAAGGTACCTTGAACTGCCATTACCTGTGCTGTAGATGGCTTGATAAGCACATCCTAGAGTGATGCTTTCCTGCCAGATGTGCTGATGATTTGCAGCTAAATCATCAGGTCTGGGCCAGGTTTGGAACAGAGCAGACCGACTGATTGTGCCAGGAAAGAACGCACCTCTCACATTTATTAGCACAGTCATGGCCTGTGTAGAAGGCCCCAGAGGAAAAAACTGGCAATTTTTGGCATCCTTTCTGTGCACTGTCTCCAAAAGTGGCATGGACAGTTCTGTTCCGATGCAGGGCATTCTCGGAGTTTTACTGGGCCTTGCAGAGGACTGAGTCTCCCAGGAGTTCCCTCCTCCTAGGGGCTTCTCCCCTCCCGAGGTCAGATTCTGAGGACAGCCAGCACCTGGCTTCAGTGTCCCCATGGGAGGCTCTGCTGTGGCCGTGGCCACGAGCCATCACCGGATGCAGGGTCTCAGGAGCCAGCTGGGCTGGCACCGCCACTGAAGCTGGGGGTGGCTGCTTGGAAGAGAAGGAGGGAGCTGAGCGGCTCTGTGGGGAGCCACTGGGGAAACTGGGTTGTGTTGGGTGTTTTTAGTGTGATTGTGATTCATTTGCAGTTTTCATCTTCTGAAAGTAAGGGTCACCTTCACGTCCGAGGCTGCTCTGGTTCTTGGACTAGTCAACTGTTTTTGTTTCCATTCCTAGCAGTTTCAGACAATCTTCAGTGAGTATTTCAAAGGGAGATTAAAAAGAGCCTTTTTCTCCATGGAGAGGCTTCGCCGGAGTTCTGACTTTGACTTAAATATGTGATCCTTGGCTGGCTTCAGATCTGCTTGATGTGGATGGCCTTCCTTTGACAGTGGTTCAAAGGCAGAATGATAGGGTATGAGAAGAGATGGTCTTAAGATGTGCTGAGGAAAGTGCTTTTGTCCTTACTAAAAGTGAATTTTTTATTTGCCTTTTCCCCCCCCCTTTATTTTTTTAGTCTTGTTTTTCATGTGCTGCTCTTCATAGTAGACTTTTTCTGTGGTAGAAACACCAATATGAAATGTGTGCATGGGATATTTTCACTTGAAAATTTTGTTTTGCTGTGATGCCACTTGCATGGTTAGTTTCCAGCTCTCTGTCCTCAGTTGTGTCACTTAAATCAATTGATTAGCTTTGGATTTGTGATGGTGGTGCTTGTAGAGAAGGAAGTGCAGGTCTGTTTTCTTTTTCTTGACAAAACAAATCAGGTAGAATGGCAGTCAAGTTTTAGAAAAAACAATGTTCAAGGCAGGTGGAACAGCCTGAAGATAACATTTAATACCCTGCTGTCAGAACAGGGACTTTTATATGTCTTTTTCCATTGATACTGGTGAGATAAAATGTACTTTCAGTATTGTTGAACAGCTTTTTAGAAAACCATAGCTTTCTGCTGATTGAAAAATGTTTCTTATATTAAGATTTTTTGGAAACCCTAATCCTTTCAATAAAGTTCACAGAGATGCAATAGTGCGAGGTTTGTCTATTTCAAATTTACACCTCTGGAGCTTTTGTTTAAAAATCAATCTCAGTGGACCATTCTTGCTTGAATTTAATTCTGCCTTGTACTTTCAAAGTTTCATTTGATCAACAGCCACTGCAAATTGGTCTAAAAGAGACTTAAATTCTGGTAAGGATGTCCCTTTTAGGTTGATACAGCTTCAACTGAATCATTTGAAAGCCATGGTTTTAAGGAAAGCAGTGAGTGAAAGTTTTAATATTTAAAATACCTCAGCCACTTCAGATTTAAGGAGTTGCAGTCTGAGTGTGCTGAACGGATGTGCCAAACAGAATGCAAGGCGTAGTTTCAGAAAGAGAGTTTTCAGTATTCAGGGAGTTGAGTGAAATCTGACCTTTGTGAAATCAGGGGCAGAACCCCTGTGACTGTTGTAGGGTCAGTGATGTGTTTGTAGCAGTGAGTCCTGGAAGGGATGGGGACACTGCATTTTTTTGGGTGAGTGGCCTTTTTATTTTCTTACCTGAATAGATAAATTACTATTAATTAATAAGACTAAGCACCTTTAAGGGAATTGACATGTATACTCAGTTAGCACTTAGTGGCCTCAAATCTGAAGCACAGTTCCAAAAAGCATCTACTTCTGCCCAAACTGCTTGCACTCGTCTGGCTGAATCTGCAGAATCAAGCTCTGGTGAGGACTTGATCCCTGCTTTTTGGAGAAGTTCACTTTATTTCTGGGAAACTAATAGGGTAAGAAATGGCAGTCTGTTTCGTTGTCCCCTGAGGATGTAAATTGGCTATGAAATCAATTATTTGCTGGCATGAAACAGTCTGACATCTAGGCCAAGTTATCCAAGTTTGTGTAAGAGCACCTAATTTCAGGAAGGCTTCTAAAAAAACACAAATTGTTTAAAGCAATGTATTTTTAAATGTATTTCTGTAGCAAAAATTACTTTATTGTGGTATTTTTTAGACAGATTTCTGTTTTTCTAATAGACTTCCAGAATGAGTTTGAAACCCTCCACACCAGAACAACCTGAGAGAAATCTTGTCAGTGTAATCTTTGCCTGCCAGGTAGGATTTGAATGGTGGTAAACATGATAATTTTACAGCAGCAATTCAACATAACATTTTTATTGCCAGCTGAGGAAAAACACACCACTGTGTGCCTGGCCCGTGAGGATGTTTGTAGTGGTTACAGATCCGCTCCAGTGCTGAGCATTTGTTGCTGAGGTTTTTCATTGGTGTGCCTTGCCTTTGAAAGCAAAGCGAGACCTTGGGTTCCTGGAGGAGTGATGCCTGCTGCTGAACATTTTGTCTTGTCAGGAGTACAGGGGGCTGCTGGGGCACAGGCCCCTTGGCTACTGGTTACTGCTGCCAGCCTGGGATTACACTTGCTCCTTTTTCAGAGCAGGGGCATGTGTTTCCCTGATAACCAAGTCTTTCCTTAGCTCTGGTCAGGGTTACTTTTGGCTGAGCAGGGGAGGGAACAAAGGCTCCGTTCTCTTTACGTGTGTAGAGGCCGATGTTGGGTGGCAGATGCTGTGTCACAGAAGGACTCTGGACGGAGCCTGTATAAATGTTGGGATGTTCCATGAAATCTCTCCCAGGGACAGACATTCCTGTACACCCAGTAGCCATCCACTTTGCTTCCTTATTTTATCTTGCTCCTTGTGTTGCCAGGATTCAGAATTTTGCTTCCACTTTCTCATAAGCTGCATCCCTCTGGCTTTGAAGGCTGACCCACGTTTTTCTTTCTGTAACATAGAATTAATGCATTGGGCTAGCACAAATAGTGTGCAGATTTTCATCCAGTAAGCTGATGGGAGAAAATGCAAGGAGATCCTTGCTTGGCACGTCAGCCTCGAGCACCTGACTCAAACAGCACAAGCTGCCTGTCTGGAAAGTGTCCCAAGCCACTGGGATAATCAGGCATTGCACAGGACGTGGGGACACTTCTCATTTGTTTTCAGAGACTCCTTCAAGGGAATTTTGCACCCTGTGCAAAGACATGCATTATACAATAAATATAATTGATGTAATTAAGGGATTCTAGATCAGACCTGAGCCCTTTACACTTTGTGAAGCCAGATTATACTATGGAAGTTTTATTGAGGGACTCGGTCACAACTTCATATAATTCATTGGCATACTTTTAGTGGTTTTTTTTTTAATGTATGAACATAGGTTTGTATTCAAGCAAAATACAATATTTATATATATTTATATATATATATACACACACACACTTTACCTAGTAAAGTGTATGTGTTAACGGTTGTTAAATTGAAGAAGCCCTGTGGTAACCAGCTATTTCTGCATACAAATAAATTCTTATCATGGCAAGTTCTAAGATCCTCTGAGTATTTGAGGCAGTCTTACACATACCTATTTATAAACTCAAGCAAAATTTTTATTTGTTTTTGCAAGTTATTGTGAGTGGTGCATGGCAGTTGCCTATCTGTAATACATCTGTGTACATTCAATAATATTTCTAATTATTGTTAGTCATTTGAAATTCCAGTTCTATTGCTGAATATAGTCAGCTTTGGGGGAAAAAAAAGCATGTGCAAGACATTGAGGCAGTCAGAATGTTCTGCACTGCAGTATTTATACATTTTATTTATTTATTTATTTATCAAACACAGAGTGTTGAGCCCCTGGTTCAAGAAAACATTTCCCCATGCTGGCAGAAGATTTAGGAACCTAATTTTGGTCCCTTCCTAAAACTAATGCCAGGTTTCCCTGGATCAGGGGCCAAGCAGACTAAGCTATTTAAAGCATTGTTCCATCCTTTTAAGTGGCCACAAAAAGGGGTGAGACCTTCTCAAATGGTTCTTGTAACTTCTATTAGTAGAGAAGCTGAGAAATGCTGAGAGATCCAAAGGTGCTTCTGCAGCGGATCTGTAAGAGCAGAAATATGTAAATAGTAAATACTCCTTCTACTTTTAATACTTGTAATACATCACTATCATGAGGTACCATTTTCAATAACCAAAATTCATACTTCATAAGCTACCCCCAAGTAGATTTTTTTATTATTATTTTTAGAAGGTTTTTTGTTTCCCCTTTTAATTAAGAAAGTAATCTTCCTTTGGCTTGTTTTCCCCAGTTCTTTTCAACAGTAAGTTATTGGCTCCAGTTAAACATGAAGATCCCCGTAAACCAGGTGTCACGGGGCAGCTAATGCTCAGGGGAAGCTGACATTTATTGTCCCAGCTTTATGACAGGGTTGTTCCCATTTACTGTAGGCAAGGACCTCCCACCAGCAGAAATTCAGCAGTAAAAACAGTCCTGCCACTCACAAATACAATACTCCCCAATTTCCACCACACTGGTTTGGTTTCAGGGGGGTCAGCAGATCTCCAGTCAGAAGAATATCTATCACATCATCACTGTCAGTGGGGATACCGTAGGGGGAAAATACAACAGCAACCACAGTGGAGTCCTTTTATAGACTACGTATGGGAGGGGACTTTATTTTGCCTACTTTTAAAGACACAGGGGAATTTTAGATCAGGAGAGGAAAAAAAATGAAAGATAAAAGCTGATTACACAAAGTATAGCCTCCACCTGTCATGAAGGTTTGTGTAATGTTCAAGTTTTGCATAGAGTGAGCTCCCATATTCTGTCAAGCACAGAGCTTAGCTGAGTTGTTCATCTGTGTTGGTTTAGCATGGATGGTAAAAGACCTATTGGTGGCTGGCTTTGAGATTGACAGCCGGATTGGCCAATTAAATATAGGGATACACCACTGGGTCACACAGGCTTAAAATCAGGGGAATCCTGGCAAAATTCCTTTTTCTTCCTGCCTTTGAACAGGTAACAAGGCTGGTGCTGCTATACTGTGTGGCCCCCCGGGGCCTGCCCTCAGCTTCCAGCGAGAGGGAGGGGAGGCTGCAGCTCAACATCTAGCTAACTTTAAACAATGCNCCCCCCCCCCCCCCCCCCGCCCGGCTATGCCAGGGGAGTTGTCTGTCGAGCCTCTCATAGCAGCTCCGGGCTCGGCAGGGCTGGCCCTCCTCCGTTGCAGGCCTCTCCCAAGGCCTGCGCCTGGCTGGGCCAGGCTCTGCTTCTGCTGCCGGCTGGGCGGGGCCCACCCCATGAGACCGGAGGTGGGCAGGAGCAGGAGCCCCCTCTCCCTCCAGTGACTCCCAGGCAGAGAATAAAAGGAGGGGGGGAAGTCTGCCTGTGCTGAGATCCCTTGGCCTGAAAGGCTGCTGTCCGGGAAAGATCATGTGACCACTGCAGGCCCTCAGCAAAATACTTTTTTCTTGCACAGATGAAACTTCCAAAGCCCTAACCCTTTTCTAAGTGTGATAAAAGGTCAAATTTGAGACCTGTAGGGGGACAATATGAGGATATGAAAGTCAGTGAAGGAAGAGTGACCCCTTAGGTGGAAGAGATGACAAGTTGCCTTGGTCCTAGGCTGAAAATTTCCAATGAGTTGTGGCAACAGACTGGAATATGAATATCCTAGAATATTCCTTTAAATCGTGGTCAGTATGAATTGGGGAAAATGATTGTTCAGATTTGTGGATTTGAGCAAAGGTATTTGTGATTGACTAAGTGAATGTTAAATTAGTAGCTGTGATCTTGTGATCCCATGAGATGTTTGAACAGAGAGGGATGAGATAAGAAGTCCTCTGCACCAGTGAAGAAGTGAAGAGATCCCTGTCCCATGTGATGAAGAAATCCTTTGCATTTGAACTGTTCGATTTTAAAATGACACCCTAGTATGCATGAGTCCATGGCCCATATGCAGTCACAGGAAAGGCTATGTGATATGGGAGGTCCACAACTGCAGATTTTCCCCCGAGCGACTGCTGTTGTGAAAGTTAAAAGCCACAAGTAGACTGTTTTTCTTGTGGAAAGTTACCAGAAAAAATTAGGAGACACTTCTCTCTCTAAAAGGAGTGATGGGGGACTGTTTTGTAAGTGGTACTCACCTCAAGTTCAGAGTTTTGTCTTTATACATTGTCTGTGAGAGGGGAAAGAAGTTGGGGCAGGGAGGAGAGTTTTGAAAGTTTGATTTTGATTTTCTTCTTTTAGTGTGTGTTAATAGATCTGTGTTTGTACCCTTTAAGTTTGAGCCTGCTTTGCAATTTCTTGTGATCCTATCTCACAGCAGAGTTCTGGTAGATACTCAAACCACTACACTAAATTTGGCAAGTGGAATTTTGGCGAACGTGAAACCATTACATGAATTGGTGTTTCTGCATGGTTTCAAACAAAATCATTACATCATCCTTAGTTCTCTGAAACCACATTTTTCTCTCATTTTTCTCACTGCTGAGTCAGGACCTCTGAGCGTAACATGCATTTCTGTATCATGGAACTGCCTCGTGAAATTCTATATAGGTGAAATGAGCAAACACAGAGATTGAACCACAACAGGTATTTGAAAGAAACCGAAGCAAGATGTTTGCATAGCAACTTCGTTCTGAAGCAGTGTTTATTTTAAAATGGGTGCCAGATGCAAAGGACACAAAGTGGGAATCGTGCAGCCCCACTGGAGAGCAAGTCCAAGTGAAAACAGTATGACATCACAAAAAGTTGTCTGTAATTCAGATTCTGGCAGGATTCATAGGGGGTCACATTTACATGAAGATTTTCCTGGGTGCTACTTGATCTTTGCAACCCTTGATCTTAGGTTGGGAAAGGTGAGAAGTACTTTGTCCCTTTCTGAGGGAGAAGGGAAAGAGATGCTTAACCCAACATCTCCAGCTCTTACCCAGACTGCACAGGTGTGCCAGTCACAGTCTGTGTTCCTGAGAGTTCACTAGTGTGCGGTGAACTTTGCAGTGCATTAAAGATTTAGGGATAAATTCCCTTGAATTTATTCCCTTGTGTTCCCTTGAGCAGTGTGATTGACTTCACTGTCCCCCTGCTTGTAAAGCTGAGAATCCCTACTATGCAGGCAGTATTTGTGTGAGGTTACTAATGGAATATTACCTTCATCCTTGCATCAAATCTTTCCTTTCAAGACTGAAACCCTGCTAGGAAGATGAAATGGTTTGAGGGATTTGGGTTTGGTTTTGGGTTTTTTTGTTTGATTTTTTTGCTGTCTGTCAAAGTCCTGTGCAATGTGAACCCTCCTGGCAAGGTCTGGCGATGGTTTGGGTGTTCCTCTTGCTGGTGCATTCATCAGAGCTTCAGCCAATGGGACGTGTGGGAGGGCAGGAGTGGTGCTTCTCCTGGGCCCAAACGCGGGTGTGTGACAAGCAGTGGAAGGAGCCCTTCTGCTGAGTGCTCCAGCACAGGCCTGGCAATGGGAGTTGAGACTTAGGTAAATCAGGATTCCACAGCACAAAAAGGTGAGCAGACAGACCTATTAATCCTCAAGTGTGCTGTGCAAGTTTTACCCCTTTCCGGTGTTTTTTTCCATGCTAAGCCCAAACTGGCGTGCATATGTGGTGCCAAGCCAAAGTTAGCCAAGCTCAGCACGCACGGTCAGCCTGGCATCAGCCAAGGCATTTGGGGACAGCCCCAGGGCCAGCACTCCATCTGGGGAGGGTGTTTAAATCATTTCAGGGCCCAGCAGTCAACTGTTCAAGAGCTGATAATTTCACGGAGCTATAATGGAAAAATTGGGTTTGTACTGTTGCTGAAGTCTTAGGCTGCTGAATGCGATCCCTGCTGTGGCTTGTTCTAAAACACAGGGCTGAGACCATGCCAGTCTGAATCGTGGGTGTGGTGACCTCTCTGCTTTGTGGTACAATCACAGCATCCAAGATGCAGGAAGCACAGCAATAAAAGTGACTGATAGGAGCACTTTTTGTTTGATTGGGGATCAAACGACACTGTATGGGGCCCTTATCTCTGGGCAATTCTGTGATGCTTCTAATCATAAGGAAGAAAATGTAGGTGGAACTGAGTGCAAATGTACATATAATGTATGTTCATTTTCAACCAGCCAGAAAGCAAAACACACAGTGGTTTCTAGTAATGTAATTCTTCTCAAAATAGCTTTCTCGTAAGTCAGCTTAAAAGTATTAAAATGGTGGAGCCACAGACAAAACATTTGTTACTTTTTGAAATGAGTTGCAATGGTTTTGTCATACTTACACTTTGTACAAGTGTTATAAGGTCAGCCTTTCTGTATGTTTTACGACTTACTGTAGAGTAGTCTTTATTCATCGGTGTTCCATTTGCCTGTGTAAGTTAAAAATCTAACAGAAATGAAAGCATGCATCTTTCTCTGTTTGCTGGTAACCTATGAAATTAGAAACTTGTATTTCTGTTTTAAATGTGTTATACTATAAACAAAATTCACAGCACTATTGTCTATGGAATAGCAAAAAGTTTTATTAGAATGAATTACTTTAAATGTTTTGTCAATTGATTTAATAATGTGTCAGTCATCTACACTTAGACAATATAATGTTTATCAATAAAAATATCCTCTCTTTGTACTAACTTAACATTTCAGGGTGTACTTGGACATTGGACTAGAGCACCCCTTTGGGTTCCAACCCCAATGATTTATTAATTTTTAGTTTAATTTTGAGGCTACTTTATACCCCTTGTTTGATGTTGAAATTCAACATGAGCACTAAATTAGGGAGTGAAGGAAGAAGGAAAGAGTTTTTATATTTTGTATTACCTGTGCTACTGAATATGAGTTTGCTGTAAAGGTGTGTGCACCCCAGCAGTTCCTTTAGAAGTCATCCAGTACACATCCAGTATGAATCTGTGCAGAAAGAAACACTCTGGGAACTTTATTTGTTATTATATATAGTCAAATTCTGCTCTTTTACAACAGTTCAGATCTGAAATTACTTCACTGGCATTAGTTAATCTCTTCTAGCACAGGGAAGTGGGTGTTGATCGTCATTCTCGGGGCTGCAGGAACCCGTGCCTGTGCCTGCTCAGCTATTGACAGCCATGGTGATGAGAGCCAGGCCTCCCTCTGAAGCAATTCCTGGAGTTTTCTTTTCAGTAATGCTTGGAATAATAATGAGGGGGCGTGCAGCTTCCCTCAGAGTGCTGCAGGGCACTTACGGATAGGGCTGATCAGAAGCCTGTGCTTTAAGAGAGGGAAATATTTGTGCTGCTTTTCTACTCTGCACCAGCTAGAGAGCTGCAGTTTTCCCCCCAGCTCAGCCTCCGCTGGTGACAGGATGCTTCTTCCTCCTATCTCATCCCATGGGAGACTTCAGCTGGCCCCCCCTCCCATTGTACTTTCTCTGAAGGAAGGGCTTGAGATTCTGGAATGAAAAGACATGTAACTGGGTCTGGCTGCCTTGCCTTAACCACCTTTACTTGTGTCTTTAACAGCTGCTGACAAAAGGATCTATTTCTTCTGAAGTACATGCCATGTCTCCCAAGAAGCAGTGCTGTTTCTTAGGCCGGTTATTTACAAATTCACAGCTCATTCTAAGTACAGAAGAGTCCTGCAGCGCAGAAAAGGCACACATGCTGATCTTACCCCTCTGTCCATGAGTGCTGAGATGAGGTGCAGCTTTTGATGTTAATGCAGAGAATCTTTGATCAGTGCTAGCCCAGCGGTTGTCTTGAAAATAGTTTCCATTGGTGTGATTGTTTGCTTTCCATCTCTGTGTGCTTGCAGCCCAAAGCATATGTTGGAATCCATACAGATGCCCCTCTCTGTAGATAGCTCCCCATGACTAGTTTTCTGGTTCAAAGATGATCTTGCTTCACAACACATTTTGGTGCAGTTCCAGTTGGCTGCCAGTCTCTGAAGATACTCTCACTTCCTACCCCCTGCCACGGTGATATGCCAAATGTGCATCTTTTTTGATTCTGCCTTGCGATTGCTTCACTTCAGAAAATTTTTATGTAACTTACAGCCTGGAAAGTTAGAAACTGGATTTCAGAGATTGGACAAGTAATTGAATTTCTAACCACTTTCATTAAAATTAGGAGAATCAGAGTGTGAAGGCAAGCCATCATTGCTTTCAATGGAGTAGATATGGATGAATATGTATTCATATTCATGTATTCACTTTTGCTTTTTTAGAAGCTGTTCCTGTGTTGCCTTTACAGTTATTCTTCAACCATCACAAATCCTGACTAAGCAAACATGTGAATTCTTAGTGCAGAACAACAACAAAAAAAAAGAAGCAGCAGAGCAAAAGTACAAACTGGTTAAAAGAAAACTAACCCTCCTCTCCCACATCGCTACCTTAAACATGCAAAACTAGAGCACATATCCTGGTTATTTCCCCCTCTGGAGGTCACTTCTAGCTTGCTTTATAGAGGCCTGACTTGTTTCTTTGCCACCCCAGAAGTTATTTGCTTCGAAATAATACTTGCAGAGATAAGAGATCTGTTCTCTGTAAATTGCAGATAAAAATCTCCCTCCAGGCTCTGCCCACCCGATTTTGACCTGTTTATTCCAACAGAAAAGCATGTCTACATGCTAAGCAGGTTGTGGGGCTGCTTGGCATCCCAAAGCAATGGGGTTTTGTGTTGCCCTGAGCTTTCTGTCTTTCTGTCTTAGTGAAGAACTTCCTCACGCAGCTTCATGTAAACAATGTCTATTTTCAGAATGTTTGCATACTTCTCCTCTGAGAGAAGAAATGATTGATGGTGATGTCCACCATCCAGGTTGAGAGGTGGCGACCTCTGTAGCCAATCTCTTGACCTCTGTACAAATGTATAAAGGAGTTAGATTTGTAAATAAAGTAGAGAGAAGAGTTGATCCCTCACGCTGCTGTGTCTGCCTGCTCTCTTTCTGTCCCTGAAGTGGGACATGCCGAGCCTCGGCAAACAACAAGTGGTGACCCCCCGAACGTGTGGGAGCTTGCAGCCTGCGTGTGTGGACTTCACACTGCTGTGTATCTGAAGGTGAAGGTGAGAGATGACTTCTCCCCCTACCTCAGATGGCTCTCTCCTGGTGGACCTTTGGCTTAGGGTCCTGGAGAGGAAAGAAGCCTCTGTTTCTGCAGAGGACTTCCGGGCGTTGTTTTATTTTGCTAGAAGCCATGGTTTTTTTCTGCAATGTCCAGGCAGCTTTCTCCACCTTGGAGTGGAGCGCCTTTGGTGACCACATGCTCCAGTTTTTTACTGTGGATTTCAGTGTGGATTTTTTGAGGTTGCTAGCAACATGGCTGGAAGGGGTGCTGCATAACTTGCAGCCTCCCAGTTCTGAGGTCTCGAAGCAGGATAGCTCCAGCCTGATGTTGTATCCCAAGCTGGGTGCCAGGGGAGGTGGTGGAGTTTCTTCTCCTGTTCCTGCACCATGATTCCAGTGCTGAAGTTGGGAGGCTTTAGCCCCCTCCCGCGCGGACGCACTGTCGGTGGGAACACCGAAACGCCCCCCCAAACAGAAGCAGCAGTCAGGGAGCTCTGCCCGTGGGCGGGGCACCCACCAACGTGGGCGCGGGGTCCCTGGAGCAGACCTCGCCTGTACCCGCACCCCGCAGCAGGCGCTGGAGTGCAGGAGCTCTCGGGGCTTGCGGAAGCCCTGAGGGATGGTGGCAGCAGCGGGGCGATTCCTCCCCCTGCACCTTCCCGGCAGTGGAAGTGCCAAAAGCACGCTGGGACTGGGAAGGGCGGACGGTCACTGCAGACTGTCCGCATTGTGGTGTTTCCACAAGATACTCGGTGGAAACAGGCAGCACAAACTTGCGCCATCCCGGGGGTCCAACAGAGGAACCCCTGAACCCCCGCCCTGCGCAGCCACAATCTCTGCGGGGTACTGGGCGCTCAGCCAAAGCAGAGAAACCCACCACACAGCGGGCCGGAGCTTCCTTGAGTTTCCTTGGAGGCGTTGCCAGAATCTCGTGCTGCTGTGCCTCCGTCAAGGGATGCAGCACTGGGGTGGTGCTCTTTGGGCCTTCGAGCTGTCTGAACAGACTCCTCCAGGAGCCCGTCACCCTCTGCAACCCCCTCTCATTCGCAAATCACACACAGCACCCCCTCCCCCGTGGCACATTGCCCCCCCC
>VZDJ01000099.1:0-97743 GCA_008694505.1 Cyanoderma ruficeps | reverse complement strand
GACTGGGTCATCCTGCCCCATCAGCCACGAAAGACGGCAAATACATTGTTAGAGCTAATTGCTCGATTTCAGCCGCAAAAGAGGCAAATTACTTTGTTTGAGCTCATTGCTCGATTGATAATTAAATGCAGGCAACAGTGCTTGCAATTGATGGGTTCAGATTTCGCAAAATTCATATTCTTGATATTATGGGAGAAATTTGACTGGAGCTGTGCAAGCAGTGTTTCTCTGCCAATGCTCTGGAAAATTTTTCAGGGCAGATCGCTTGTCATCTGCCCAGCCATGAGCTCTTGCAAGTGGCAAAATTCTTTAAAAATACCCAGGAGCCAGTGCAAGGACCCACTGTCTTTACAGATGGTTCGGGAAGGACGAGACGGGCCATTGATGCTTGGAAGGATGGCTTTGAGGGGCAAGTTTTGAAAGGTCATGAGGATGGGTCAGCCCAGTTGGTTGAATTGAGGGCTGCTGTCATGGCATTTCCAAAGTTTTCCCAGGAACCTTTCGATTTGGTCACGGATTCCGTTTCTGTGGCTGACACGGCACAGTGGTTGTGTCATTCCATTTTGAAGGGTGTCAGCAATCTCGATATGTTTCATTTGCTGAAGAACCTGTGTTTTGCCTTTCAGGCCCGGTTCTTCAAAAACAAAAACGGGGAATGCAGGGTGAAACCCGCACACTCAATTGGCAAAAGCTTTGCATGCCATCAGGCACCTTAATGGTGCTGCAGAATTGTAATAATCCTGTCATGTTGTAAGTCAGGAGACCGTGACCAAGATGAAGGTCAACGACTGGAGGAACCACTGAGTGACGACTCTGATGTCGATGACACAAGCGATCACTCCGATGGTCCTTCATGAACAGAAACTGAACAATGTTAATTTTCTTTTTTTGTTTTTCTTTTAATTAATGGAAAAAGAGTGAGATGTTGCCCTGAGCTTTCTGTCTTTCTGTCTTAGTGAAGAACTTTCTCACACAGCTTCATGTAAACAATGTCTATTTTCAGAATGTTTGCATACTTCTCCTCTGAGAGAAGAAATGATTGATGGTGATGTCCACCATCCAGGTTGAGAGGTGGCGACCTCTGTAGCCAATCTCTTGACCTGTGTACAAATGTATAAAGGAGTTAGATTTGTAAATAAAGTAGAGAGAAGAGTTGATCCCTCACGCTGCTGTGTCTGCCTGCTCTCTTTCTGTCCCTAAAGTGGGACACGCCCAGCTTCGGCCCAAGCAACAGTTTTGCACTGCGGGAAAGCTGTGGCATTTCTCTACAGCTCTTGTGCATGCCTCCCAGCTCCAGGTGAGACTTGCCACCTGAGGCTTCTCCACAGCTTTGTACGGGCATGCCAGGACATGGACATCCTAGACATGTTAACCACACCCTGGAAAACAAGGGCTTAAATGTAAGGGCTTTTAGTGCCAAAATGAAATCATTGTGCTGCCTAAAACTGGGCAGCCTGCAGGTTGGTGCTGGGCTGCACCGCTCCTGGAAGTGCAGCTCCCAATCTCTGGCGCTGTGGGAGGTGGATGCACACAGGTGCTCCCAGCAGAGGCAATGTGTGGCCGTGCCTTGGGAGAGCAGTGTGGAGACACGACTTGGGATGAGCTGCAGGTATGTTGCTTTTCCGTAGTTTTCCTCCCTGCTGCAGCAGTGATCAGCCCTCTGGGCACAGATGAGCATCTGCCCACTTCCTGTCCAGCTGCCTTGAGCAGGCTGCAGCATTCAGAGAGGAAGAGGAGGCTGATCTTCAGCCTCTGGCTGTGGGGAACAAACAGCACTCTCTTTACTTGCTAAGCAAATCACTAGAGAAGAGTAGCACAGAACAAACAAAAACAATTGAATGCCACTGCCTGGAGAGAGCAGGTGCAGTGAAACCACTTCAAACTGTGCACACAAGAAGATTTTACAAGTGAGCCTTTAAAAAGTAACTTGGTAAAGGAAAAAGTAGCATAATTAATGTATTGGCTGCAGTGCAAATGTCTCAAGCAAGTAATATTTTTAAAAGAGATCTGCTTTCTGTGTGCACTTAAATCAACACTAGTCCTGCCTGAAATTCTTTAGTGCTGACTGTTATGATTTATGAACGCTAGGAGACCAGGTCCTTAGTGAATTCAGCTTTATTGGAAACAGTCTGGGAAAGCAGCCCGTAATGTGTGTGCACACCGCCACTACTTCTCTTACAGCGTGGAGGAGGAGGATGTCAACCCTTATCACCTGACAGATCTGAGTCTCCCTTCCTCACAGGAGTCCTCAATAAGAGACCTGCTGGTTTTAGGTTCAGGGTCCTCATGTCACTCCTGACTCACTGTGGTTAGGGTGATGAAGGCAAGGAGTCTTGACTAGAGCTTTGATGTCGTCCAATATCCCTTCTGGTTAGGAGTATTACTTCAGCTCTTTACCTGCATGGAGGTTGTGGCTCCTCGTTTTTAGGGATCTCCACTAGACGAATTCCTTCTCCCCTAAGTCCCATGGGAATCTGACGTTTGCATACTAGGTGATATCATCCTCCTCCTTATGGTCTCGGGTGACTCACTATCTCAGAGGAGAGGGGAGCAGCAGGGGCCATACCTTATTGTAAGGGAATTTACACAACAACTCACCCAACCAACAACCCACATCCTCATTAACTTATAAAATAACTTGGTATCAACTTTCTAACAATTTATTTTCTATGCTGACTGCAGGGAGAGCTTGGATTTTAGGAGTGTATTTTCTAATGTTGCAGAGCAATGCCTTACATAGAGCATAGAGCCTTACAGTTATCAACAGGAATGCTATCCATCCTTACAGAGCTTCCTGGGTTGAATATTTAGAAGTAGTTCATCACATCTGCATTAGGCCTGTTGAAATATGCTCATTTTCAATATCTGCTTCCAGTTTTCTGAACTATGCTCAGTGTCAGATATCAGTGGATTGTTTTTCTCAAATGGAACATAATGAATTTCTGGATATACCTTATGTCCTCCCTAAATCCTCTTGGTAGCTTTCATCCATGCAGCTCAGCAGGGATTATTGAAGGTCTCTCTAGTTTTCAGCTACTCGAGGAATCCGCCATGCCTGTGATTAGAGTTGCAGTACGCTTGGGCTGTAGATTAAAATATTAAACCTAACAGGCCAAATCTTGTCATCCTCACTCAAAGTTACTTACTGCGTTGCTGAGGCTCTCCTGTTCAAACCAAGCTGCCTCTAGAGTGCTGGTCTCCGTTAGCTGAATACAGCCCAAGAACCTGACCTGGTCACAGCCTGTCCTCACTCCTGGCTGATGCAGGCTCTCTCTGGGCTGAAAATGAAGTGCCAAATACAAGGTAATAATCTGCTGAGTTTGGTGGAGGCCTGTGGCAGTAACGACTTATGAACCTGGACTCACAGGTAGTACATTTTAGGTACCATCTCTTCCTCTTGCTTCCTGCCATTTGAGTTCATAATGCTTGGCCTTTCTAGGGGATGGTAGCATTATTTAGTGGCACTTTAGACAAATACAGTTTGTCTCTGCAATGGGTTTTGTTCTATATACACGAATTTGCAGCCCAATACAGAACAGCAAGTGCTTTACCTCTCAAACCAGTCTCAGGACATTCTCAAACTCCCAAGGCTGCACAGCAGGTTTTAGACCAGCCAGCTTCTTCCTGTCTCTGTGAGAGCTACATTTGCAGCTGATCATCCTCAAGTAACTGGTCTTGTATGATTTTGTTGTTTCTACAAGCAGCTCCAAACCTAAGGCAAAATACTTGACTACAATTTGAAAGCATTCTGGGAAATTATAGTATTTTCACTAATAAACACCAGAGCTTTTAATGTAGCTGCAGGAATTCTTTCCCCTCTCCTGGAATAATGGCATTGTTACTACTATCTGAGCATAGAGGGGGCCTGATTCTCCTCCAAGTTCGTAGTGGTCTGTTTGGCTGCCAAGAGGTAATAAAGCAAATGCCTGCTGCCACCTTAGAATTAGCATTTTCTGTGGGCACTCAACATCTGGGGAAGGGTTAGATGTCAACAGTATTAGTTAAAAAGCATAAAGTACATTAGTAATTACATTTTTGTAGGGTCTAGTTAAAGAATGCACTGTCAAAACATGATGCTGAAGTGACAAATAATTGGTTCATCACAATTCTCCCTAATGATTTGTTGTCCCATCAGTTGGTATGGTGTATGTCATTCCTCACTGTAATTGGAGATCTGGAGCACAGATGACTTTATTTAGAGAACAATTTTAAAGCCACGCTACAAACTTTTTTTGCCTCTTCAGTGTAAAGGGAAAAGGATGAATTACAATCATTACTTTCCTGCAATTTAATACAGCTGTGAGAGAAAGGCTGGAAATATCAGCCTGGGTTTTTTTTGAAGGTGATGAGAGCATGCTGGTTTTTGCCAGGACTCCATCCACCATAGTGAAGGCAGAGGCTGGTTTACGCAGTAGCTGGTACTGCCAAGTCCAAACTTTGATAATTCAAGTTGCTATGCTTCTGTGGTGTGTCAGAGATAGCATCAGGGATGCTGAACTCAGGTGCACTGAGGAAGTCCTTACCGAAACACAGGTCTTACCACTGCTTCTCTCCTACCTACACAGTGCCACCTAAAAAAAAGATACATGTTCAGTGGTGGGATCAGAATATGGCTCTGACCATTCCCAAGTTCCTGAGGATCATTCACAGCTAATGTCTGGCAGTCATCATCTCCCTTGACAGAGATCTCATCACTGCTGCCATGTTACTTTGGCTTGGACTGTAGAGAAAGGAATAGCTTTTGGCAGATACACAGCTGGAATGAGCTTTCATTGGCAGCTGGAGGCTGGTTAGTGCACTTCTCTTCTTGCTCCCTGAGCTAGTGAAGCTGTGGGTGAGGAGATGGATCAGATGCCATGGCCCTCACATCTTCCTTACACAGTATTCATAGAGGGCAGGATGTGTGTGGTGTTTCTATGTTGCTCTGACTCTGCAGGGGCTTTCTGGGAAACGTGGGATTCTGCTGCACACCTTTGGGAACGGAGATGTCCAAATGTTTGCACATCCTTGTATAAGTACACGTTTAAATACTGTTGTCGAAAAAATCTTGAAATTAAAAGAGAGGGAAGGTAAAAAGTAAGTGCTGCTGAGCTGGAAATACAGTTATGCAGCTTTTCTACTTTTTCATTTCCTGGCTGGTCAGGAAGTTTAGTTGTTTTCAGCTCTCTTATTAGAACCCTACCATGGAGATCGGTATTGAGGTGGGGGAGTGAGTGTTGGAAAGCTGTTGGCCAGAGCTACCTTCATGGGACAAGGCTGAGAGAAAGGGTGGAACAAGGAGAGATTCTGAGGGGCATTGGAGGGCAACAGAACAGAGCACAGAATAACTCAGTATCCCAATACTAGTCTAGCTACAAAAAACTAGTCTTGCAGAAAAACTAGTTGACTCAGTTCTGTGGGGTTTTTTTCACTTGTTGGTTACTGGTGTTTTTTGGTGGCTTATTTTCTTTGTATGTGTGTAATTATGTTCTCTCTGATATGTTCACAATGTATGAAAAAGTAATCAGGAAAAGTAAACACATCATCTTGATCTGTTTTGCTCTTAAGCAGGTTTTGCTGAGCCTCCTTCACGCAGTTTGATTCCCATCTCCCTCTTCCTTGCTATAAGGAACGGCTGAGTGCAAATCAGAACAAGAAATCCAGCTTGAAGCCAAAAGTATGATACACATAATGCTGTCAGGGGTAAGATTTGGAATGCACTGAATTAATCGCTGTCACATGCTATAAAATGAAACATACATCATGTTTCAGGTGAGAAAAGGTCTCTCTGAAGTCATTGGTGGACATGACCTGGTTGTGGAGGCTGGGGTGGATGCACCTCCATGGCTGGGACATGGCACAGTTGTTCCTGTGGTGCAGCAGCAATGTGTTCAGCTCTCAGGAGAGAGATCAAAGCGACTCCTCTGTCTTTTCCTGTGCTGCAGTTTCTCCTCTCACTCCCGCAAAACTCACAAGCAGTGTGACAGGCGTCTAGGGCAGGAGCCAGAGCAAGAGGAAAGTGTCTTGATGCAGGAATCTTGGCTGCCATGAGAGAAGCTAGCCAAAGGAATTAAGTTTCTGCTCCTTGCTGCAGCTGACATGGTGTGACAATAGATAAGCAAGTCTGTGTTCTATCCCTATGGTATCTACTCAGGACACTGGAGATCCATCCCAGTAACATGCTTTTCCTTTGTACTAGGGACATGATTTTTATAGCTAAAGTACATACTGCCCTGGCCCAGTCAACCCCAAATTCCATGGGAAAGCTTCCCTCACCTCTCCATGGTTTGTAGCACAGCAGAGCAGCAGCCTGGGGAAGGCTGTATGCCAGTCTTGTCCAGACTAGTCACGTGCTCCGGGGCATCCCACCTTAAATCCTTCTGCCTGCGCATAGGTCTCTGACCCACACCCGTATGATGATGTTGTAAATAAGCCGTGTATATTAATTTGTGCTTGAGAAATTAAAGAATTACAGGAAGGAATGCATTGGCAGAGCCACTGAAGGAGAAGCCAGAGCTGAGGAAGGAATATCTAAAGCAATCAACAAGTGAAAAGAAGGATTTCAGCTGAGCCACCACAGTCAATGGCTGAGCCATCAGCTCCGAGACAGCTCCTGCTCCCCAATAGACATTTCCCTGTCTGCCGGAGGAACCCCACTCCAAACTTCAATACGATTTAAAGTTAATGCTCAGACACCATTCTGATTCAACTTGGGAAGAGGTCTGAATCTGAAAAGAAAGCCCATGAATATCATAATCCAAACCCAGACAAAGAAAACCCTGCCTCGGGAAAAATAAAAAGTATAAAAACTGGACTCTGAAAACAGGACTTCGGGGCGAATGACGGAGGACTCGGTACCGGCTGGTCCCGTATTTGTTTCCCAGATTCAGACGAATCTATTCTTTATTGTGGCTTTGGTTTATGGTAGTTTTATCTTAATGTGGCTGTGTTTTTGTTGTGTTTTTATTTCTTTTCTATATTTTTACTCGCGATAGCGAGAAATTAAATTTTATTTTTCTTAATTCTGATTTGGCTCACCATATTTATAACAGAATTGGTGAAACCCCAAAGTGATACAATCTTTTTTTTTCACGGGAGCTCCACGCTGCTTGGGAGATGCCCCGCTAACTTTTAGCGGCCCGACAGTGCAAGGAACTCGGTGAGACCGATTGTAAGAGGAAAATTTTTTACCAAAAGAAAAAGCCACAATAAAGGGGGGGACTTGAGTCCAAAAACACGGATTGAGAACTCGCAGGGAGCCCAAAGGAAGGGGCTGTCCCGGGGCCGCGGCCAGATTTTTTCACTCACAAAATTCTATGTGCACGAAGAGCCCACGAAGAAAAGGAGCTGTAAGTATTCGTGGTTGAGTGAGGTGCGTGAGGGACGTGGAAATTTCCACGAAACGAGTTTGGACCTCAAGGTCGCAGTTCCGTCCTCCCGTGAGGGAATCGGTTGGCCATGAGGGAAGCGAACGAGTTCGGGAAAACACTCCTTACATCCAGCAACTTCTGGGCCAGGGGAGACTCAGGGGGTCGGCCACGGGGGCTAAGAGGAAAGGGTACATCTTTGCGAGTTCAAGACTGGTAAGCCTCTTAGCTTGAGGGCTAGGAAAGCCCAAGGAACTCACCGAGCAGATCAGAGAAAGTCCTCTCCAGGAAAACCCCAGACAGCTCGCTGGAAAGCCAGTACAGGAGAGGAACTGATCAGCTGGTAAGTAAAAGAGGAATATTCCGCCCCGAGTGTACAGGGGCCGAGTGCAGCCAAGGAGAAAGGAGGTAAGTCAGAAAGGTGTAACATGGGTCAGGAAAGCAGCAAGACCCTGGAAAAAGAAAAGGGGAATGTCCTAAAGATACCAAGAGAAAGCCCACTGGCTTGGATTCTGGAGAATTGGGCAGAGTGCCCCCAGAGAAGGAAACTGTCAAAGGAGAAAATGGTATATTATTGTACCGAAGTTTGGGGAGGGAAGGAAATAAGAGAACATCTAGTTTGGCCTATATTCGGGACATTTGAACCATGGGTTGGTAAGGCCCTGAATAGGTTTGTAGCCAGGGAAAGGCCCGAGGATTGGGAAGAAAAATTGTATGCAGAAATCTGGGAACCCAGAACAAGCACGTACCCTGTGAAAATGAAGTCCGGAGCGGGTGGGCGGGGTGAGAGATGGGATCTGCTGGATAATCTCCCTCCCCCATCCCTGCCTGCGGAGTCGGCAAGAGAAACATTGTTTTCTCACGAGGGAACTATAGCTACAGCTCCTCCATTACCCCAGAAAAGGGTATCCCCTCCCCTGACTGGCAAGGCCGCAGCCTCATGGTTAACCCCTCCCTTACCCGCTGAGAGCAGGGCAGAATCGCAAGAGGCAGGGCCCCCAGAACTCCCGACAGGGAAAGGTAAACCAGCTCCACATACAAAGATTACTTACTCTCCTCCAAACACGAGACATAGGATCAGGAAATTAAATAATGAAGAGGAGAATGAGGAGGGCCATTCCTCTCTCTTCCCATTCCGGGAGGTGCCAGTGGCACCAGGAGTCATAGGGTTTGTAAATGTCCTCATTAACACAGCTGATGTAAAGGCATTCAAAAAGGAGATGGGAAAGCTGATGGATGATTCACTAGGGGTCACGGAACGGCTGGATGAATTCCTCTGAACCAGCATTTATAGCTATGAGGACCTAACCTCTATAATGAAGTCACTATTCAACACGGAGGAAAGAGACATGATTAGAAGGGCAGGGATCCGAGAGTGGGATAGGTGAAATCCACAAGGTGACCGGGGGGAACAGAAATGGCCTAGCCATGACCCTAGATGGAATGCACAAACAGAGGAGGGTAGGCGTAATATGGTAGATCTCAGAAACATATTGATTCAGGGTATTCGGGAGGTGGTCCCTCGTGGGCAAAACCTCAGCAAAATTTTGGGGAGATGCCAAGGGAAGGAGGAATCTCTGAGCAAGTGGTTAGAGCATCTAAGGAGAGGCTTGCAGATTTATTCAGGGACCGACCCGGATTCCCCAGTTGGGGAGGTGTTGTTAAAAACTCGATTTGTGGCTAAATCTTGGGAAGACATTAGAAGGAAGCTAGAAAAAATAGAGAATTGGCAAGAAAATGAACTGCAGGAACTGTTAAGAGAAGCCCAGAAAGTATATATGAGGAGAGAGGACAAGAGGCAGAAAGTTCAGGCCCGGGTGCTGGTGGCGGCAGTTCGGGAAGCCCAAAAGCAGGACTGAACCCAGATACGGGTAAAACCGAGTCAAGCAAAAACAGGTAAAGGGAAAAATTCAACCCCTCCCGAGAAAGGCCCTCGAGGCACGAAGGAGGATGTAGAGTGCTTTTATTGTAAAAAGAAGGGACACCTGAAGAAGGATTGTTTTGAAAGGATTAAGGATGAACAAATCTTTCAGGCAGACTAGAGGCATCAGGGGCTCTTTCTTTTGGGGACCAGAACATCTAAGGAGCCCTTGATAACCCTGAAAATTCGTCCCCAGGGGGAAGAAGTGACCTTTTTAGTAGACTCGGGAGCAGAGAGATCCACGGTGCAAAAATTACCCACTAGATGTGATAAGAGTAGGGAAACAATGTTAGTAATAGGGGCAAAGGGGGTACCCTTTAGGGTACCCGTAATAAAAGATGTGATGATCGAGTCCAAATCCAAAATTTGTTTGGGAAATCTATTATTAGTAGAAGAGGTCTGAATTCGAAAAGAAAGCCCATGAATATCATAATCCAAACCCAGACAAAGAAAACCCTGCCTCGGAGAAAATAAAAAGTATAAAAACTGGACTCTGAAAACAGGACTTTGGAGCGAATGACGGAGGATTCGGTACCGGCCAGTCCCGTATTTGTTTCCCAGATTCGGACGAATCTATTCTTTATTGTGGCTTTGGTTTATGGTAGTTTTATCTTAATGTGGCTGTGTTTTTGTTGTGTTTTTATTTCTTTTCTATATTTTTACTCATGATAGCAAGAAAATAAATTTTATTTTTCTTAATTCCAATTTGGCTTACCGTATTTATAACAATGAGAAATACAGCCAGCCGTTCAGGGCTTGGAAAAAGAAAACCTGCTGTTGTGCAAGCTTACTGTATGTATAGGAAACCATGCCAAGCCCATCTCACAGCTGGATTGAGGGGAGTGGTCTCAGGGATAAATAAGAAACAGAAGCCATGAAACTTGACACCATATCTCAGATTCTTCAAAGGCAAAGGCTTTTCCAGTTAATTTTTTCCAGTCCTTTGTCTTGGTTTGGATAGACAGGTACCTGCCAAGGAAGATTGGACTCTCCCTTGGAATGTAAGCCCCCCCCCTCCCCCTTTCCAAATTATAAATTTGCAATTAAAAGGCTGTCAGGCAAAGATCTGGGGAATAGGTGTAGCAGTTCTTTACTACGGATATTAAAAATACAAATGTTGTAGTACAAAAGAATAAGCAAACAAGAAATCCTAGAAAACCGACAGAGTCAGAAATACAACCTGACTCCCTGTTGGTCAGGGTGTTGGAAACAGTCCAAAAGTAAGCCCTCCTGGAGTGGCAGATGTGGTCCTGCTGAAAGCAGAGATGGTCCTGTGGAGCCAAGGATCCAGAGATGGGTCTAGTCTTCATTTGGCAATCCCGTGGGAACACCGGAGTGCCTGGTGACACTTGTGGCTGTTTTTTATCTAGGTGGAAATGGTTTGGCTCTTTCTCCCTGGGTGGAGCATGTCACAATAGGATGATGAATTGTATCGTGTCATTGGTGAGCTTTAATGGCCCTATTAACAGAAGATATCTTCTTGGAGGTGGTGGAAGAGTGAACAGAGATAAGAAACAATACCCCACCCGGTTCTAACAGATGGCTTGTTACCAGAAATGCAGTCACCCCCCCCTCTCTCCTGGAGTTACAACAGATAAAGAAGAAACACCTCCCAAACAGGCTGCAACATATGGAATAGAATAATTTTTTATTTTTGGTTATAAAAGCCCAAGACATCCTTAGAGCTCAGTTGTGCTCCAGTTTGGCATGGCTCACTATGTCCTAACCTGCCTCTTTGTTTACTGCCTTTTCCTTTCTTTTCCTCTGTGGCTGGCAGTTCACCCCACTGCTCTCAAATGTTTGGCGGGGAGAGGAGAGCAGCAGTGTCTTCCCCTTTCTCTGTAAAAGGGTAGCCAAGGGCTCTGATGGCTCTACCAAACCAGGCACTATAAAGCTGAACTTCAGTTCTGTTTTCTAGGCTCCTGAAAAAACACCAGCAGCTCCCACTGGACTGAAGTCAGTCACGATATAGCTTGTAATAAATGCGTTTTAATGTCCCAGATCTGTGTGGTATTCATGCAGATGGAGCCATTGCCAGAAGCCCTGGAGACACCTTGTAGAACTCGCCGCTGCTGCCATAACTGGCAAGCAGGACTGCTCCAGCTCATGTCAGGGCTCACACCTCTCTCAAAAGGCAGCTATAGATTACGTGGAAGCTGCAGAAACAGGAGCTTCTCAGTGGAGCCAACCAGGGCACTTGGGCCTGAAGATAAATGGGAAGCAGTGGATTAATATAAAAATCACCCTCTTGAACATGAGATAGCATTTCTTTGTCCTGCTTCCTCAAAGCTAGGTAAGCATCCACCTTTCATTTTAATGGTCTAGATTTTGGAATTGTTTATATCCCCTTTAAGCAGACTTTGCCACTGTGGCATGTCTATGAATGTGTTTGTAACCAGGCTTGACATGGTAGTGGCTCCTCACTCTTGTCACTGGCATTCTTAATGGGCACTGCTGGCAGCAGCCAGAATGGAAGGGAAGTGTTGCTCTCATTGTTTTGTTATTGAGATAACTTGCACTGAAATACACTCTGGAGTGAGCTGTGGAAAACACACAGCCTAACAGCATTGAGAATGTGAATGATCTTAACGAGTTTCTTTGGCCCAAGTCGGAGAACTGCGCCGATCGCACAGGGTCCTGGTGATTTGGAGACTTCTGTGAGGCCACGCCGCCCCACGAGGACGGACCGGCGCGCTAAGGTGCGGAGTCCGCCCGGGACCGTACCCGGGCTGTCTCCGGTGCCCTGTGGGGCTCTGCCCTGCCCGGGAAGTCCCCGGGCCCTCACACGCTCTGCCCCGCCCGGCGGGGACGGAGCGCGGCGTGGGAGCGGCGCATGCGCAGGGGCAGGGCCCAGGGCGGCGGAGCGGCGGCGCAAAGCCGCCCCCTCCCCGCGCCTCCGCCCGGCCCGGCCGGCCGGGGCGGCTCCGACTTCGCTGCTCGGCGCTGCCGCTGACGCCCTGGAGGCGAGGTGAGGGGCACCGGGCCATGCGGGATTCGCGGCCATCCGTGCGGCTCGCTGGGCCCGGTCGAAACCGCCCCCACGAAGGCGCAGCGAGAGCGGGAGGGCCGGGCCCAGCCGAGCCCCGGCAGCCGCCGGTGCCGCAGGGCAGCGTTGTCCTCGCCTTGCTCTCACCAGACTCTGCCCCTTTACTAGCGAAAGGGCGGCCGGGTCGGGCCGATCCCCGCGGGTCCCGGGCTGGGGACCCTGCTGGTGTCCTTCCCGCCACCCCTCGGGGACTCGCGTGAAGGGAGCGCGGTGCGAGCCCGTAGCGCGGCCCCGGCCCTGGCATTGCCGCGGCAGCGACCGCCGTAGGGAGCCGCGGCTCCGCGACAAGTCCTCAGTCCGGGCATCCGCTCCCTTTGCTGTCTGAAACGGGGTCCCCTGGGGCCTAAAACGTGGGGGTGCGGTGTATGTCTGGCTGCGTCCTCTTCTGAAGTGTTTCCTTGTAAATATGTCAAAAGTTTCTTTTAGATCGCGCAAGTGTGATTTGGTAGATGTAGAAGAGCAGACGGTGTATTTTCCGCTGTGAGCTCGTCTTCTCATCTTTCCAGAGTACACACCTCTCATTTATTTTATTTGCTGATTTCCCGAAGTGTAACTCTTAAGCCCTATTAAATAAGGAAAGTCTTTATGTGTCTTTGCCAGCCCAGCTGAGTTGATAAGCAGTGAGCAGAACAGAATTTCCAACAGGTATTTGTGTGGCAGCAGAAGCCCCGAGGGTGAACAGGACAGTGCTGGTTGGATCCCTTTCTCCCTCGGAGGATAGCTTGGGGTGACAGGTGAGGAACTGGTCGGGTGAGTGGAGTTGATGGTACCTGCAGAGGTGTGTGTTTGCCAGGCGGGGCCTGGAAGGCTGATGGGGCACTGCTCGGAAAGGCAAGGGCGCAACAGCTGTGACTCTGCTGTTCCACAGCAGCTCTGTGTTCAATTCAGCTGTGTCTGCACTGCTTCCATGAGTAATTCTGTGTTTTATTGTGGTAAAAGTATACCAGTATAGCCATGCAACCAAACCCTTGACTTTCCTCAGGCCAGATCTAAATTAAGGTTCATCAGTTTCAGCTCTGTTTAGCTCCAAAAATACCAATTGGTTCCTTAGGATTTGATTATTTAATTAGATCAGCAGGAGGAAGTGGGATGAGGCTGTGCTGGCCAGGGGTTTCTTGGCAGCCTGTGCTGCTAGCACAGCTGGATACTGTGTCTTGAGGGACTCTTGTGAGTGAGTGTGGTAGATCATTCTGTCACCCTGTTGCACACCCAGCCAGCTCAGTGTCTCTTACTCCACCTCTAGGAAAGTGGTTGTGGTGTCTGTGTGAAACTCCGCTCCAGTGTCCCCTCTTCCCACCCTTGCTGAGGCATTTGGTGGGTGGGCAGCTGGACAGGTGTTCTGGTGTCTGGCTGGCAGGACCAGGAGGGGTGGCTCCTGTTGCTCTTGGTGTAGAAGACTAGCTCTTCTACTTAACTATCAGGGCATTTTTGAGTTGTTTTTAAAGGTAGGTACTAGTTCAAGCAGTGGTTACTGAGAGACTGAATTAATAGTAGGGTGACTGAGTTTTTTTCAGAAGGGGCCTACTGCCTTGAAAGAAAGAATATCGCTGTTACCATAGCAGTTAAAGAGCTGCTGTTATGTAGGAGAATAATGTGGTTGTCACATTGTAGCGATGAGGTAATTAATCTCCCATCAGCAGCAGGGATTGATGGACTACTGTATCAAATAGATATGGACTCAGGTCTTCTTTTAACATCTCACTAAACCGCAGCCACAGTTTATTGTTACTATAGGATCACTGAGAGACTGTATCAGGAGGAGAAAGGGGATCAGCAGCAAAATCGTGCTCTTATTTTGCAGACATGGTGACTTCAAACATCTGTGGAGCAACACACAGAAAACCGGTTCTGTGGTCAAATGTATTGCAGACTCTGTGGTTGTGTAGCTCTTGCCTGTGGCTGTAATAAATACCTGGCATACCATACAGATCTGAGAGCATGAGGTTTAAGAGTAAGAAAGTAAGAGGCTTTATGCACGCCTAATACGCAATTGGAGATTTCTCAAGATGTGTCTCCAAAAAAACCCTTTTGAAATTCCTCAGTGAAGAATTGTTGTGGCGACAATGCTAGGCAGGGTCAAGCATGCCAGTTACTTTTTTTTTTGTTTGAGTCACTCAACTACTAATGCCTATTAGGAGAGGGATTGGGAGTATAACTGAATATTTGGTACCCTGTGTTACGTTGAATCACTGTGTAGCAAAACAGAGAGATGTTTTAATATGAATTGGATGGATATGAGGCTCTAGTTTTCCAATACTTGTCTTACTTCAGAACACTGAAAATAAATTTCTCCTGATATGTTAAATGCTACATCAAGACACTTAATGCAATACAGTTATCCCATGTCTTCTCATGGAGCACGTTACTGGCAGCTACAAAGGAGATCATGCATGCTTCCTAGAATTTATGGGGCTTGTGATCCAGACTAGGACTACTTTGGACATTACTGGTACCTGATACTCTACCATCTGCAGTTACCCAGTGCTGAGGTGCTCTGGTTCACCTTACCATATGTATTCAGAAGTCCTGAGCATTTGCAGATCTCCAGCATCTGCTGGAGCAGGACAAGGAGAAAGAGCTGGCAGGTACATGGAATTTTCTTTGTCTCAGCTGCTGTGAGCCATAACTTGGTTTGTGGAAGGGCAGCTGCTGCTGCTGCTTTGAATTCTTGACTGTAGTCTGAAGTGGTTTTATCCTGCTTTTTGTCCATGCCCTGTGTTATCCTTACCTGGCAGGAGAGATATGCTGTGCTCTAACCCAGCCTGTTTTAATTTGGCTTCAACGACTTTTATAGGTAGACCAAGGCAAACGCACACAGTTGTTTCTCTGCCTCCTTGTTCTGCAAGGCTGCTGCCTTGTAGGAATAAAAGGTGGTGAAGGACCTGCCAGGTGCACCACAGCAGTCAGTGGCTGCCTCCATGCTGGACATTCTGCCCCAAAAAGCATCCCCTGTCTCAGCTGATGATGTGACTGGCAAGACAGAGGCAGAGGTTTGTGCAGTGTGGAAGCACAGGTCCTTTTCTCATTCGGGTGTTGTGCTGCTGGGAAAAGTGTGGGTAAAGTGCATACTGCTGCTCTGTGTCTGAGCAGACAGGGCAAGAGTCTCTGCATGGAGGTGCTCTTAGCTGGCTGTTTCAGCTGAGGGTTGCTGCCTGAAGTTTTCAGGCAAAACAGAAAACACAATAATGTAGCATAGCATTCCCAGGTTCTCTCATGCTTGTGAAGTCCATTCTTTTTGAGACTCATTCTTTAGTCAAAGGAGGGTGGTCCTAGTTCTCCTCTGTTGATAGTGTGTTTTATGCTTTATTGACTTCAGGGAGTTGCTTCTGAATTTATGCTGTTGTGAATGCTGAATCAGGCCCAAGAGCTTGGCTTTATCCATGTAACTTTTGGTTGCCTTATGTAGATTTTATGAGCCTGCATACAAAACCCCCATTGTTTACTTTTTTAAGTAAAATTGAAAATTTTACGGGATAGCTGAAGCCATATTTCTGCCTTGAGATCAGCAGAGCGAAACTGCACATAAAGGAAAAGAAATTGTGGACCTGCAGTCATGTTCTATCATTAGGTTCATTCTGGTTTTTCTGAAATTTTGATCTAAGCAATTAGCTCAGTTGAAAATTATTGTGCGTTAGTGCTGTACTGTTTCCTTTGGAGCTGGTAAGGATTCTGCCATCAGCATGAATATGGGAGAGGAGTATGAAGATCTCACCATGGTAGAGTGAAAGTAGCAAAAGGAAGTTCCTGGAGTCCTACCAGTCCTCTGGCAGGAGTAACAGTATTTTGTGGTATGTAATCATTATAGACTGTTTGGAATTAGTGCACCCATTTGTGTTGGGTATTGCGAGAGAAAACAGGTAATGATGCTGCACTGGGGAGGATTCTGGTCTGTCTGTGAACACTGTGTATAATGAGAGGGTAGGATGAGAAAAGGGAAGTGCATTTTTCCTCCTGATCTTTGAACAGGGTTTTCAAGACAACCTTGTAAATGAATGTTCTTGGAAAATGTCTTATCTAAAACTTGTCTTTGAAGAGTAAAAACCCTGCTTTGCACAAAAGCAGGTGGTGTCTTTCTGAGTCCTGAAAGGTCTGAAAGCACTGGATTGTTTTGTATGGTATTCAGAAACTAAAGGACAAATCTTTTCTGCAAATTGCTATTGCTCCTTTACAACTGGCAGAGCGCTACAGACGGACTCTGGTGGCAGATAATAAGTCACCTCCCCAACCTCATGTATACATGGTTAGAGACAGACACAGCTCTTTTCTGAGGGACTTTTCTCAAAAAACCCCCAAAACTATTCTTTTTCCTCATTCCACCAGCTCCAGAATGTGAATGTCATCTGGCCAGATGCCCAGAACTAAATACAGTGCCCTAAACAAGTGGCTTGTATGGGAAAAGAAAAAAACCACAATAGCCAGATATTTTTTTGACTTTTAAATGGTTCTTTTACACTTCTTTTTTGTATCAAAAATGATGCTTTTGGCTTCTACTTTATATTTGCTAAATAGTAATCTGTGCTTTCCAGGAATTAACTCTAGGGCTCCTCAGTGCTGACTTCATTGAAACATACATACTTGCAACATGAAAATAACCCAAAACCTTACTGGTTTTGCTTTTCATGCATGATGTGTATTGCTGATGGGCTGTGATTTCATGCTGATGTGTATAGTGATATGCTGACACTCCCTTCTTAGCTTGACTGTGGATCTGTAGCCTTGTCCTCCTCTAAATCCTCTGCTTAATATTTTCTCCTAATGGATTTCTCCTAATTTTTGAGCACATGCCAAGACGTATCTTTAAATGCGTTTGAGAGTGAACATGTGGAAAGCAAGGGGAACAGTGACTCAGCTCCTATATTCAGGTGAAAACTTGGACCCATGGAGCGCGTGGGGATGGCAGAAGGTGGATCTGAGTGAGTGGTCAGAGCAGCACAGGGAGCTAGTGCCTGTAGAAATGCTGTTTACAAGTACCCTCTTTTATCTTGCTGCCCTGCAGGTGCTTGGTCAGGTACTCAATGCAAAAGCCAGATGCTGTGGCATGGCGAGGGGTCTCTCCTGTGTGGAGCAGTGGACGGAATTCACAGCTGTTGTGTTCCATCCCAACCTGTATGCCTAAGCCAGTGTGGCAAGGTGCTGGCAATATACTCCAGCTTTGTGCTGGTTCTGTAAGTGAGTCTTGTGATAATTTTCACTCAGGAATCAAAAAAGACCTGTACTGAGGGCTGGGGATGCCTGCTGCCAGTTTTAGATCTGCTTGTGTGGGAAACTGCTCACTGTCTTTTGCAAAGAAGTTGATTTTTCAACTGATTTTTTTTAAATGCAGCCACAAACCAAAACCATAATCTTCACAAAAATAAATATGCATCCTTGTGCCAGCTAGGGCCTTGGCTTGCTTTATGCTGCATAACTTGTTGACACTGTAATTTCTTAGAAAAGCAGTTAGATATTAGCAACTATGAACTATCAACCCTCAGTTAATGCTGTAATAAGCTATTTTAGCTACAGCTGAGCATTTAGAAAGGAATCATTTACTCACAGAGTTCTTGGTAGTTAATGCAAGAATAAAAATCAGACTTTGAACACACTGAATAGCTTGGAAGAAGGAAGCAGAGTTCTCGTGGTGTGTTTGCTAAGGGCCGCAACTGTCTGGATGCATGACTGGGAACCTTTAGGGTGCTCTAGGTTATTTGAGTTGTGTATGCACCTGTGCCCCAGCAGATCCCTGAATTTTTATTTTGGTTTTCCTAGATCTATCTAGATACAGCTGTTCAAATGATGATTGTTTCCAAAGTTCATGAGAATTCAGTTTTCGGAGGTAGAAGTAGAATATGTGCTGGTAACTTGAACTTGATTGACTTAAATAGTAATAGGTGCAGTAAAACTCATCCTGAAGTGTTTCTCTGCATGTGTGTTAGAGCTGGCAATTACTGCTGAAGTCTTTGTAAACTGCCTTTAAGTAACTGGAACTTTAGGAAACGATCTTTGAAGAGTTAGGTAGAAAGGCTCAGTTCTAACTTTTGTTGATGTTCTTCATTTATGTAGTGTATCCTCTGCCAACTGTAGTGCTTGAATTTTTAGCAGAAGAGTACACTATCAAGCAAGCAGCCATCTTTCGTTTGGATAGTTCAAAGTTTCCATTTAGTGGTTCCATAAAAATTCTTGGTTCGTGTTTGTTACACTGGTAGATGCACAGCTCTTCTACTTTGGCAGGAAGCCCTACAAAGATATTTTCAGCATCTGTTTTGCAGTATGTCTCTTTAAATTTTTAACATTATTGCAATTTTTTTTGCTAGAAGATATGATCTGCCAAAGTAAATATTTGGTTTGTTATAGTGCGGGTTCATTTTTTGATGTTTATATGAGAAATATTTTTTCATTCCTTGGCATTCATGAATGCCTGGGCATATGTTAGCTATCACTTTATGGTGATACACTGTGATAGCTATGGTGTATTTCCATGTGGTTTACAGCAATTCTGGAAGCCAGAGAAATGTTTAAGTTGGATCCTGTGTGATTTGATCCTTGCTGGAGTGGTGTACTCCAATGTGCACTGTGATTTGATCCTTGCTGGAGTGGTATACTCTCTCGGCAGACACATTGGGCACCTTCCCAGGCTGCTGGTGGCTTTCTGTTTGCCATGTTGCAGACAACCGTGGCTTTCACTACTCCACAGTGAGTGGGAGGAGGCAGCTGCTTTTTTTCTTCTTTTTAGTATGGCACCCTGAGAGCTATGTCTAAATTCAATTAAGGTTTATTTCAGGGCAAGGAGTGCATAATACTCTTGACAGTTACACTGATGGTGTGTTTGTTGCTTTTCATTGTTTTATGTGTTCTAAGAACATACAGTGGGAACATACAGAGCTGTTTTTCAGTAGTTAGTATTCTAATCGTGATTAGAAGAATGTTAGTTCACATAATCTCAATAATGTTCCTGGCAGGCTTTTTGGCTGCATGACCGGAGTACAGAATGTAAAACTAAGGAAGTCTTGGGCCTTGGGGTTAGCTGGGTAGTATGTTTAATTGAGGATTGCTGGATTGAGACCCTAACTTAGAAACAGTGAATTGAAGAAAGTAGTCTTGATTATCAAGACGTTGTTTCATACCACCTTTTCCTTCACAGAGGCCTGTGTTTATCAATTTGATTAAACCTGCTGCTAGGAGGCAATGCACCAGTCATGATGGAAAGACTCTTGGGGTTTTTGGGTTTGGGCCTTCCAGTTCCCACGTGCAGGTGAAAGTGAGTGGGAGGAGGATGCAGGTGCGGGTGGATGTTGTGTTCCCTGCACAGTTCTGTCTGTGTCCCTTTGCTGCATGGGATCAGATTGTAATGCTGATTACAGGCATTTGCCCATTGTCAAGTCAGAGCATGCCCTTGAACCCAACAGGATGTCAAGACAGCCTTTATTTTGCTAGGGGAAGCCTTCCTTTGGAATGTTTTACTGAAATCTGGTGCATTAGATAGACAGGAAATTTAAGAAAGGTAAATTGTAGGTTCATCTCTTTTGCCAGTAACCTTTCCATCCAGCAAAGTGTTTATACTCTATATATCTAGTTTTAGCTATGAATGAATGGTCCATCAGTTTTTCTCTGTTCATGCTTTTCCTGGTTGATGCATTTTCTTGAAGTAGCACTAATTCAGGCCAACAGATCATGTTTAACTATGGAAACTACGGAGTGATCTAGACAAAGATAAAATATCAGGCCTTGTCAGTCACCGATTGTATACCTGGTCTCTGACATCTGTAGTACACATCTTTTTAGCCTGAATGTACAAACTCTGAAGAAGAGCACTCTTGTAAAGTTTTGGCAAAGTTGTTTGTGTATGATACCTGCAGGGCGACTCTCTCTGCATTTTATGGAATTCTTTTCTTGTATTCATCAACTGGTTGGTTGCACAGAAATCTGGTTGTCAGTTGAAAGGCTTTTGTCTCAAGCTGGCCAGCTTTTAACTGAAGGCAGCATAGTTATCTGCTTGACTATTTGAACCCATTCCTAGGCTGTGGTCTTTTCCCTGCCTTTCAAATAGTCATTCACCACAGCGAGGCTTAGATCTTCCTCTTACAGATCCATTTCAGCAAAGCACCTGTGCCGATTCCTTGACATTGAGTCCTTGAGCTGGTCATGTGAAAGTGTAGGCTGACTCCCAAACTGTCCATCGGATGGTCATCACATAAAGGTCAGCTCTTCCAAGGCTGCTTGTGAATGTCCAGGGCAGTTGGCAAAATTAACATTTCTTAGGAGGAGTTTCTTATATTGCAGCCTTGGTGGTCATAGAATGGCAAATTGAACTGTTATTTTTCCAGGCCTGAGTATGATAGCGTAATTAATGTGTAGGTGTGAAATGTGTTTGTACAATGTTTCTGTGTGGATTTACTGTGTGTTTTAGGAGATTGGAGAGAGGTGCTTTTGTTTGGCAAGGTGCTAAGAGGCATGACAGCTGTTTGTAGGTGCTGCTGGGCTTGGAATCCATTTCTGATCAAGAGATTAACAAGCAGAAATTGCCAGAAGTTCACTGAACATGCAGGTTTCAAACAAGTAGCTCCTGCTGCAGAATTCTATAGTGCCAGTAGCATGGGGTAGCCAGTGTTTGCTGTACACAGAAGCAGTGGTAGGAAGCTTAGGCTAAGGCATCACTGGCAGGATGGACAGAGCAGAGGGGGAAGCTAATGCCAGCTCCTTGCTGGGCATTGTTCATGTTCACTGTGTCCAGTAGGCAGGAATAGAACTTTGCAAGTAGGAAGAGATGCAGGACAGCAGTCCTGACCTCTTGAGGTCATGGTTCACAAACTGTGGAAGATGCTTGTTTTCTCCTTGATTTGCCCTTTGGTGCTATGGTTTTGGAACAAAGGCAGACTGATTGTGAGCAAAAAGATTAATTTTAGGGCTGAATTGAGTTCCCCTAGCTCAGTCACGGCAGGTCAAGTCGCTCAAGAGATTTGGGGACATGGGTTTGTGTTTGTGCAAGGGATACGTCATAGCTGAGGTACAAAAACAGAGATGGACTTGATGATATTTATTTTAAGAGTGGTTGATAGATCTGGAAGGGTTTTTTTCCATGTCGTTGAATTTATGCAAAGAAGCCGTATAAAATTAACTGGCACCAGATGTAGAAGCAATAAACTAATGCAGTGTTAAGTCTTGAAACTGGGCTGTGCAACCTAAGAAGTATTTTCACCTGTTGACAGCTTCCTCTTTATTATCTGCAGAACAAGAGTGATGGAATTTACTAGATGTTAAACAATTTAATTTTTCATTTTAAAAGGACTGAGTAAAGTGTATCTCACTACGCTTAGTCCAAGCTCCCCATACACAGTGATTGCCAATGTTTGTTGCCGGCAGTCAAGGGAATCTTTTGGTAGCAGTGTCAGCAAGAATTAAACCTAGGAAACAGCCCGTCACCCGGCTGCTGCCTTACTTTCTGACTTTCTGGGTTTGATTGTGTTTGGTTCAGATCTGAAAGAAAAAAAGTGACGCCAACAGACTCTGTCTGACCTATGTGCAAAATGTAACCCCCCACTACAGTAAATATGTGGAGTCACCAATGTGTTTGGAATGCTTTGCTTTTGGCAGTACTTAGACCCAGTTTCACCATTTCAACAAATGAGATTTATTGCCTTATAAAAAGCCTATTTCAAAACAGTGTCCCAGGAGAGGGAAAACAAATTGTTTACACAAGCAAACAGAGAAGAACTAAACACCCACGCTTCTTTCTTCAGGAGTTCCCTTGCTAGAGTTTCTATTAACTCATTAATCCAGTGAATAAGGAGAAACTTTTTAGTTCTAATCAAATGGGTCTTGATGTGACTGCTGATACTGCTGAGGAAGGAAACTTTGGCTTTGACAATATCACCTATTCAACTGGGGGATCAAAAAGAAGCTAGAGGGGAAAGTGCTCATCACAAAACCTAGGAAGGACCTTAATTCCTCCTAGTCTGGAAGACAGCCTGGGGGAGGCTTTAAGCTGTTCTTCTTACTGTTAGAGCCAGCTGGTGCTGTGACATCAATTCCTCCCTCTTTATCTGTGTGCTATGTGTGTCCTGGCCTTTTGAGGGATTGGAGAAAAGAAGGAGATGGGATGTTACTAGGGTGTGATGATCTTGGTCCACCTTAAATACAAGGGTGATGGAAGAAGGGGAAGGGATGAGAAGGCTGTTCAAACCTGCACAAAGTGAAGGTGTTGTGGAACGTGCATGGTGTCCACCTGATAGTGGAAGATGTCCCTGCCCATGGCAGCAGGGTTGGAACTAGATGACCTTTAGGGCCCCTTCCAACCTAGGCTGTTCTATGATTATGTGAATATGAAATCCTGCCTATCTGGGATCCTTATGCAAGTGGCTTGGGAAAAAGGGGTAGAGAAGGAGAGGAGCTTTAGGAGGAAGTAGAAAACAGTGAAAACTGAAAAGCGGGAGGATTGGGTTAGATGGAAACCTTAGAGGTTCAGGGAAGGAGGCTGGCAAAGTCATAAGGCTTCATTCACAGAGGTTCAGCTGCAAGAGTGAAGGCAAGCTGGGTGTAGGGGAGTTTGGGCTGCTCAGGATCAGCTGAATAAGAGGGTGGTGCTAGTGATGGGAAAAGGGGAGAGGGTTGGGAAAGCAGCAGTAACCTTTTCACTGCTGATGAATTTACAAGTCAGCTGTGACAGAAGGTGATGCAGTTATCAGAGGGAAGAGTTGCAGAGACAAGTCTGAGGGAACAGTTGTCCTTGGAAGGAGCATCAAGAGGAATACCACGAGGACAGGAAGGGTGACCTGTGCTTATGTGACTTCGAAGTTACACAGGTTGGGACCTGCGCCAGAAAGTTTGGTTGAGGCTGACCTTGCCAGTCCCATGGTGCATATATAGAAAACAGGAAGAGGAGTGGAATTAACTTGAGACAGATATTTTAACAACCATCAGTTTTGAATTTCCTGGGTTTCATTGCTGTGTGTCATAACCTTGTTTTCACTATTTATTCTTTTTTTCCATAAAGAAATTGGATGGAAGAGAAACATTTAAGACTAGATTAGAATAGATTTATTTAGAATAGATTCTAAATATTTGAATATTTGGAACTCCCTTGTCCCTCAAAAAGAAAACATCTCGAAGGTGAATCCCTCCAACTCCCCAGTTCTGCAGATAAGCAGTAGTTCATTAGTTGTATGAAAAAAAAAGAAGACTTAATATTTCAGAGCACAGTTGGGCAAAGTTGTGCATGGATTTTATAGAACAATCACTCTTTATAACCAGTCTTAGAGACCTGATCATTATGAGGAATGTACAAATGTCTGAAATTATTTTGATAATTTAAAAGGACCTCCTGATTTTTCCAGATAGGTCAGGTAGGGGCAATACCATGCATTATGCTGTCTGCAGATTTGGTTCTGAAGACCTGTTATATTGCCCTATTCATGCCTCCCCTCTGCTCCCAACCAGATCCTCTAACAGGCAAGAAATACACTGTGCAAATAGAGATATTTCTCTGCAGGATTTGATGTGTGGTTTTGTTTTGGTTTTTAACCTCCTAGTAACACAAAATAAGTGTAGGCATTTTGTCTAGGCATTCTATCTCCTATGATGTGTATATGGCGCAGCTGACAGGAAGGACAGTGAGAATGTGTGCTTTGGGTGTATTCTGCGTACTGTGTTGGCACACTTTTCAGGAGTGAGCTGGCACACATTCGTGGCTCAGTCTGCTTTTTCCAGTCTGTATAGTCTGAGTTTGGTTCCGGAACATTCTGAGCCTGATGGTGGCATTCCCTCTATGCAATACAGGTTAGCAGTGCTGTGCTGGTGCAGAAGGTGTCAAGTCCCTAGTGGGCCTAAGCCAGTTCCCAAGCCTGTCTCCACAGCCAAGACAAGCAATGATGCAAGCTTTCTACAGTGGGCGGGTTATCTGTTCATTGCCAGTGGATCTGAGCTGGGTTAGGGCAGTGAAAACTCTGGTATAGGCGGAAGTATATTACATGGCTCATCCTTATGTGGAGAGCAGTGACATTGGTTTAATTAATGCAAAATGTTCTTCGAGTCTCTTCTGTGCTTAAACCAAAACAAATAGGTCTAGACATCTTTTAATGTTTTTCTAGTGAAAATATTTTCTTTTGTTAATTGAGAAATGAATCTTCTACTTGGTACTCAGCCTCATGTTTTCCTGTTTGTGCGTCTTCAAGGGTGGGGAACCATATTGAAAGTGTGCTACAAAGAGTGCTTCTTAAAGCAATTGACACCATTTTTCAAAAAGTAGTAGTGAGTGCTGAGTGAATAAAGAAGCAAACCATCCATTATGTCTGATGTCCAGGTGTTTAAAATAAACAGCACGACCACAAAAATTCGCATGTGATCTTCCTCATACAGTCTTTTGGATTGCATTAACCTCTTGGTCAGAAAGCACTAGTGCAAATATAAGTAATGACATGCAAATAAAATTGTTATTGAACAGAAAGCAAATCCATCCCTGCAGATAGAGTGCCTTCAGGTTAGTTGCTTGATGCTGATCTGGTGTGGTTCAGGATGTGGGATGCTCTGCATTCTTAAATGGGCAGCTTGAAAAGGGATCCTTTCAAGGTCCAAGAATTTCAGTGGTTTCACACTAGCTTGACTCACAACACTAAGTGTACATGCTTTAGGAGGCAAAAAAATCAGGTTCAATCACTGCAATTTTTCCCCATTTGTTTAAACTTGGGTAAATTTTTGCATTTCATTTACTAGGTGAGCTGCCCAGGGTATTTTTAAACGTTTTCCAGTGGTAGATAAATAATAGTTGTGGTTTGTTTAGTCTAGTTGACCCTGTAAAAAACATATATCCAGATTTTTATTCCTCCTGTTAATATGTAGCTCCAACAGTGCATTAATTTGTTTGCTCCAAGTTTAGATGCTTTTTCACCCAGTTTGTGTTTGTGTGTGTGCTCAGGTGTGTGTAATTTGGTAATAAATACAAAGTTAAAAGTCTTATTTATTAATTATTTAAGCTGATATTACGCTTTTTTACTTAGTGCTTCCTTTTGTGTTATGGAAACTTAGCAATTCTTGTGTGATGAAACGTAAAAGTGGATTTTGGAGTGATGGAGGGCTCCCACCCCTGTGTGAAACTGAGTAAGAAAAATTCATGCTTTTCCTTTGATATCTTGGTATTGCAAAAGAAGTAAACAAAAAAAGCCCAAACCTCACCAAAAATAGTACCCAGCCTCCCAAACACACACTTCCCCATTCCTTCCCCTTCCTGTCTTTGCAAAAACCAGAGGTTTGCAATTCAGAGTTCAGTTCTTGCAGAGTTCAGCTAGTCCAGTCCTCCCTCCAGGCTGATCAGGAGCTCGGGACCTTGTCCCCCTCCTCTGGTCACACCTTTCTTTCCTCTGCACATGTCCTGGTGCTAATGAGGGGTTCCTGTGGGTTGCCCCTGTTAGGAAAATTAATCTACAAACGCCAGAGGTTTATGTCCAAAAAGGAGATAGAGGAGTCCTTTTACTTTATTTGAATAAAGGAAGAGGCCATGGGGCATTTCCCCTGGGGTCTCCTAAATTTGGGAGGATGCAGCCTCCTATTTTTCCCAATTCCCCGGCCATCTTTCCCTCTCTCTTTCCCCATTGGCTGAGATACTTGAGAGTTACAGACTTTCTGGAGTGCCTAATACCTAAAATTTCCGTTAATGTATAGCCCCCCCTTTTAATTTTTAATTCTAATGGAATTTACGTGTTTTCCCCATTGTTTCTTTCATCTTTCCATATCCAGTCTCATTTATCAACAAACTTATAATTTGTTTCTAAAGGCAAGTATCTTATTTTCCATTCACCAGTCAGTGGAATCCTTCCCATTGTTTCTTTTATCTCTCAGTGCTAGTTTTATCTACCAGCAGACCACACTGCTTGTTTGTAAAGACAAGTCTGTCATTCCTCTCACCC
This sequence comes from Cyanoderma ruficeps, assembly GCA_008694505.1. Taxonomy (NCBI): domain Eukaryota; kingdom Metazoa; phylum Chordata; class Aves; order Passeriformes; family Timaliidae; genus Cyanoderma; species Cyanoderma ruficeps. Next base: position 71,556 of record VZDJ01000099.1, on the reverse strand, counting down.
CCATCAATGCAATGTCTGGAATTGTCACTGCTGAGTGGTTCACTCCTTGAGAAAACCCTCTAACATAGGGCAGTACTGTTCTCAGCTGTCATGGGGAATGAAAGCTAACTACGCCTCAAAGCTCTCACCAAATGTGAGGCCCATTTCTTAAAGCATGAGAATGCATTAACTGCTGGTACTTCTGGACTGTGCATAGGCCTAAGAGGGCACATATGCTTCCTCAAATCCCAAAATATCTTTCTCTTTTAAAGATGATGCCACACTGTTTCGATTTGTCTCCTTGATACCTGTGAACATATAGTGGTTTCAGGTTTGCTAATTTGAGATTTCTTGGCTAATGTGCAAATTAATGTAGTGGGTCTAATGTTGGCTAAATACTAATGTACCTACTAGAATTATTTATTCTTTTTCTGTTGTGAAATAGGATTAGGAGAAGAGTAAAACAGGCTTAAAACTTTGAAGGGTATAAAGAAAACTTTAATAAGAGAATTTTAAAAAAGAAAGAAAAAGGTACAAGGCCTGAGTTTTTGTGGTCCACAAAATTACTATTTCATGTTATATTACATGAAAAATTACACATTTCATGTAATATGCTAAAAGTGTGAATAAAGAAGAAAGGGTGAAATTATTCCTAACTAATGCTAAGGGCTAAACTGAGAAGTGTCCCAGGTGATTACGTCTTAACAGTTTGATTAGGTAATTCAAATATTAGCCTTTACCATTGGACTTGGCTGAAATAAAGTACTCTATATTTAACTTAGCTTACTTGGCTCAGAGGAGGAACAGCCTGTGTACTAGAAATGAGCTGCTGCTGTCACTGGGAGCTATCTAAAAAAACAAGGTGCCAAGTAGTGTAGTGCAGTTTCTGATGATCTGGTTCCTTAGTTACTAGCTAAACCATTAGATTTGTGGTACAATTTACATATTATCTTTTAAATGTGTCAGGAGGAAGATGAGCATAAAGACAACATCAGAATAAAGAGGGGGATGGTTGTTCCCTGGTTAATTATTGCCCTCATGCCTCGGCCTGTGCTGAAGCTGAGGTCCACAGCACCAACTTTTAAATGGGACTTGGAGTAACAGCCTAGGGGGCTCCTGATCTTACAGGTTCTTCCTGCACACCATTTAGTGAGCTACGCTGCACTCATTCCACTAGTTATGGCCATCAGTGGAAGTCTTTCTGTTGATTTTGTGAAATGCAGGATGTAGTTTCTTTGGCGTTGGCTGCCTCCTGAACAGGAGTTTACTTTGCAAAACGTTTCATAGGGAATAATGAAACTATTGCTTGCTATCATAAGGAGTTATTTTCTTACAAGGAAATACCTAGTAAGCACATTGGTGATGCAACAAACACAACTAGAAAATGCTATTGCATAAGAGTTAAGAGAAGCTATATTTTGTCATTGTTCATGGTGTGCAAACTATTTAACATTTTCTTTTCTTACTTTTTCAGTAGTAAAGAGCCTAAAAGATATTTGAGGTTTAAAAAAATCACAGCTTTTGCAGTTCTTTTAAGATCACTTTTGTGTCTCACAGTCTGTCTCTTACTTACTTTTAAGGTCAAACAACTTTTAGATCTGTCTGCCTTTTTTCCCCATTTGTGTGTTGCTTTGGATAAACAAATGCAATCCTTTTCAATGAATTATATGAAAAAGAATTTATCAAAAGAATTTGTGTTTCCCTAGCTCTGAAAAGAGAATTGTTCTCACTGGAAATCAGCTGAAGCTTTTCTGGAAGCACTGAGCAAAATGAGCACAAGCTTTGATGTACATAATACTCTGCCACACAGGAGAAATGTTTTAAGTGGGACAAGGGGGAGTGACTTCAAAATGACAAAGACTGGGTTTAGGTTAGATTGGGTGTTAGGAAGAAATTCTTCCCTGTGAGGGTGATGAGGCCCTGGTACAGGGTGCCCAGAGAAGCTGATGCTGCCCCATCCCTGGAAATGTCCAGGGCCAAGTTGGACAGAGTTTGGTGCAACCTGGAATAGTGGAAAGTGTCCCTACCCACGGCAGGGGGCTGGAATGAGACCCTTTTAGATCTCCAATCCAAGCCATTCTGCAATTCTGTATTCATGGAAATATGTGAGTAGATAGAAGTGTTCAGGCTCTCTGAACCATCACAAGTCAGCTCTCTTCTTCCCCCTTGCTGTAGGGAGGATTGTCACGTCTGGCAGTGGAGTGGACAGAGCTTTGTTTTGATTCCTCTGTTGGACCAAGAGGTAAGAGCTAAGAATTGTGCACTGAAACCCTCATCCTGCTCTGGCTTTCATGGTAGAGGGGAGAGATGCTTTTCCCAGGTGCCTAAAATGAGCCATGGTCAAGCCAAGCAGGTGGTTGTCTTGTGCATGCCCATCTAGATGCAGATGCTGAACCCCATGTCCCTTTGCATTAAAGTGTCACTATGAATTCTGGAGTTTCTCTAGACCGTGAAGCTAATACTGTAATTCAAGCAGTTACTTTTTCTTGCTTTTTCCAGGAAGTGCAGCTTTATGTTAAACTTTTTAAAGACATTTGAAAACACTTGTGAATATTTTAATTTTTATTATTCAGTGGTTTTGGCAGGAATAGTAAGTGGAAATTAGAGAAATACCTCAAGAAACACTAGTTTTTGTGAGGTATCTAGGCCAGGGAACTTGGGAAGAATAGAAACCTTGTGAAAGGTTATCCAAATCAAAGTCAATCTCTTCCTAAATGTATTTCTCTGACATTTCCAGAGGCAAAACAAGACATGAATGTATCAATAAACAATCATTCTCTTACGAGAGATTTAGTAGTGTCCTCCATAAATAAATGCTGTGCCAGAGGAAATAAGTTGGGGTTTTATTCCTTTTCAGTAGTGTGGAAAGTATGCCATGGAAGCAAGCAGGAAGGGATTGTTTAGTGGAAGAGAGGAAGAAGAAACTTGGGAAGTGGTACAGAGAGACGGTGCTAGCAGCAAACAGAACTCTCCTGGTAGCGTGCCATGATCTGCAAAGCTTAAGGTTTGGCATACTTAAGGTTTCTGAGGCATTCAATATTTAACTATATGCACCTGCTGGAAAGAGTGATGCCATGTCTGCTCATGTTTGTGGGAGCAGAGCCAGGCCAATTCTTGTGCCCTTTTCAGATGCTTTCATTTCTGAATTTATGGCTTTGTAGATAAAAGAAGTGGGTAGACAGACAGCTGTGAGACAGTGCATCTGCCCAAAATATGATGGGCCTTAAAGCCTCTCCTGAGAGTGCTGTGCTAAAACAAGTTCAACGTAATAACTCCTCTTTAGCCTTTAGTCTCATAAAAGACTGCCAGCGAATAGGATCTGGAATCAAGGGGAAAAAACAACCCTACAGGCAAAAAATTGGTTGAGGCAGGAGTGATGACTGGCTGAAACCGGATGTAGAAAGATCAGTGGATAAGTCTGGCAGTGATATTCCCACTTTAGGCTGACTCCGGTAATTATGCGGTGACTGATGCATAGACTGGATCACAGCCCCTGAAAATCGATCTGTCTGGGTGACAGTTGCTTAAAAACTGCCTGGTATGTAGTGGCTTAATGCATGGTGAGGTGGAGTCCTCCTTGGAGAGCTGGCTGTGATTTAACAGCATTGTTATGTTAAGCGAAATAAGCAGCATTAATACAGTTTACCTGTGACCCCCTCATTGCCTTTGAAAAGTTCGGAGATCTGTGTATTTATGTTTTCTTTGCAGTTTACGAGGGCAGTATTGTTTCCTGAAGAGAATTGCTAACAATCACTCATGGTTCATCTGCCTACATGTGTAGGGAATATCTGTCTTTGTAAGATCTTTTTTACATGAGGGCCGAAATACTGACTGAGAAGTAGAGAAGTACTCACTGACATCATACTGGTGGCTTTCTTCAGGGTAGCAGCTCACACAAACACATTATGTTCAGGTAGCAAAGATTTAAAGTATAAAGAGTGCTTGAAGAAAAAGGAGGGTGAGGGAATTTTTGTTACTTTCAAGGTTTTTAAGCTCTTTAAATAAAATGACAAAATACAAAAATCCACCAGTGTGTAAAGAGTGACTTGCCGTTTTTGTTTTAATCTTGTTTTCTGCAAGTAATGTGCATTACTTGAATTAAAGACTGTAAACCCTTTCTGCAGCCAGAAGAATGATGGAAATTAAAATTTCTTTTTACATAATCCCCTCGCATTTTTCTTGTGGATACAGCTGTGTTAACACAATGCAACATTTGAGTCGAGATGTCTGCCAGATCCTGGCACCAGTGATAGTTTGCAGACTGAAGGTCTTGTTTGATAGATTTTCCAAGTGATACTGTGCTCAGTTGTATTTATGTTCCTGGAAGGAGGTTTGCAGTCAGCTTCTCAGAGGAAATACTTTCAAAAGGAAAAGTTTAATTTTGCCAAGATTCAGATAAGGTCAGAGTAACTGGACAAACCAGAGCTTTGTAGGTTAGAGATGAACACAGCTCCCAGAGACTGGCAAATGCGCTAGGAGAACAGGAAAATGAACGACATGAGGATAATTACATTTGCTGAAAATATGAAGTACCGTGTATATCTTTTGGCATATTATTAAGTGTAGAGTTGCATTTGAGCAGGGTGGGGGTTTTGTACTTTTTAAAATTAAGTAAAATGTGTTTATTCTTCCTGTTTCTGATTTCCATTTTAACCCACCAGAAAATGGGTTCAGCAGATTGATTTTAGTTCTTTTAATAGTATGTATTTATAAAATGCTGTAAAAATTAGTTGTAATATAATGCTAATTCACCATAGGTTTTGCAAGTACATCTGTAGTAGCTTCTACCTAGCTTCCATGCTTTTCTGTTATGGGGCAGTAGGGATTGTATTCCAGCTGTACCCCTCTGCTGGCCAAGGATACGCACTGACAGGCAGCAATGTGCATTAGCCTCTGACACCAGCTGACATTTGCCAGCTCATACTTAAGGTCTGGATTGATATTTTCTCACGTGTTTTCTTGGCTGCAGAAGAGAAAAACCCTTTCTTAATTTGCCTGAGGTAGTTTCTATGAGTCTGTGCTCAGTGATTGCACGGCCTTTACAGGTGGAGAATGAAAGATGGTAGACTGAGTTTCTTCAGTGGTGTGAAAAACGAGTTCCACTCTCTTAGAAAAATTTATAAGTTTAATAAAAAAATTAAAAATAGACAATTTGGGAGACAGAAAAACAAAAGTTTCTCGGCCGAGGGTGCCTGGCATAAAGCCAGCCAGCAGCACACCTTCACCCTTTCAGATTTCTATTTTTAAGGTTCGCTGTGTTATATATTCAGTAGACCCTAATGCACGATTCAACCATTCTCTTGAGTCCAGATGTCCTTTTGGTTTTTGGCCCCTGCTTCCTTCGAAACTTGTCCCATTGTACTGAATTAGCATTTTATTAGTTAAAAGTCCTAGTTGGCGCCTGGTAGTTTTTCTGATACCAGAAGATCAATGAACTCTCTCTCTTGTAGCCTTTGTTTCACCACTGTCTCGATCTTATCAATTTCAGGAATGTAGAAGGATCTTCTCTCTCTGTGTTTTTCTGGCTTGGTCAGTTTAGATATTATAAAGAGAAAAAACCTAGTCTTTTTACTATGTCACAATTAGAAAATACATTAATCACCTTTCTAAACTCTGTTAATAAAACATAATACAGTACAATTATACATATAGTATTCATTTTAATAATTGCAAAACCCCAACTTTATAATATGTAGTTATAACAAGAGGAGTAACTTACATTTAAAATACAGGAAAAAAGGTGGTAATTCTGTGGGTCAGCCAGCAAAAGGAAGGCTGCAGATCTCTTCCTTCAGTGGTGGCATACATGGAGTCTCTTCCTGCCATCTTTTTGTCTGTGTAAGAGTCTTTCCTCAGTCAGGTCTTGTTAGATTGGCCAAAAGATCAAAGATCCTAGTTAGGAACTAAAGAACAGGAAGCTGGTGCAGTTGGATACCCTTGGTTCTTTAGGAAACCGATCAGAGGTAGGGTAAGGAGGGTTGTGGGCAGGGGCTTCATACATTCCTCAGAATGCTGTGGCTGAGCTCAGGGGAGGCATACAGATAGACTGTCTCATCTTTGCTAGGACTTTTGGCTAAAGAAAATGGGATGCTTTGCTTTGTAAAAGTGGGATTGGAATGAGAGGATTAAAGGGAAGGATCCTGAAAAGTTCAGTGAGGTGGTCATTTGCTCTAATATAGTTAAGTATAAGAACATACAAAAAAAATTCAAATAAAATTGCAGTAGAGGGAGTAGAAACTGTTTTGATGAAGAGTCAGAAGTCAGGTTGCATACAGGCGTTTGAAAGGTGCTCTGGCATTCCTGTGTGAATGAAAACCAGCAGAAGAAAGGAATGGAAGAAAGATGAAAGGCACCTGTTTTTTTGAAATGTACGGCTTGCGTGGACGTGAGCATCCATGCAGTAGCATTGGACTTGAGGGAGATTTGCCAAGCAGACAGATCATGCCTTCTCCCTGTCCTGTCTTGCCGGTCACACACAAGAGCTCTTTCCTGGATGTGGGGAGCTGCAGGAAGGCAGTGCTGTGGGTAGGAACCGTCTGGAACCTGCTGCCCACGGAGAGCTGGGAGAAAGCACTGGGACACAGAGAAGGCTTCCCTCCAGATGGCCCAGGCAAAAGGCCATGTGAATCACACAGTGAACTGGCTCCTTCAGCCTGGTGACATTTCTGGGTGGGCTTCTGAGCAAGCGGCACCTGGGCAGTGTCTGGGTGAATCCGTCTGGGCTCTCTGCCTTGGTTTCAGGAACACAGGAGGAGGAGAAAAGGCTTCTCTCCAGTAGGTACAGGAGGTGACATGCTTTGCTGACTTTCTCCACTTAGCTTCCCTATCTTAGGAGGGAGATTTTTTGTTTCTGACAGCCTCATACGGTCCAAACTCAACAAGGACAGCTTCAGAGCAGTGGTTTTCTAGTCTGTAAGCATCAGATGTGCACAGCTGTGTAGAGAAATGAAACCATCTGACAGTAGGTTTGTTTTTCTGCAGTTGTTTCTGCATGATGTGGTGGTACCTCTCAGATGTGAGGTAGGAGCCTGCCCCCATGTTTACTGGGGTGTTGCACCCAGCCTGGCCATCCATTTTACCAGTGAGCCCTAGTGTCTTGTGTATTGGATGGTGAAAAAGACGTATCTGCGCCAGAAGAACCCTTCCCAACAAACAATAAAAGGCCAGCAGTGTTTCTCATTGTGCTGATTTTAGTCAAAAATACTAAAACTCACTCAAACGTAAAACGTTAAGTTACCCTAAATTTGAAATTACATTGTAACCATGAAAGGTGGACAGGATTGATTCATTGGCTGTGTGGAGTCGAGGAGAGCCCAGCTGAGGCTCAGAGTTAAGGTCCTACAGATGGCAGTAATGTTGCCTAAATAGTGACAATAATAGAAGTTATGAAGACGTTTAGCGCTCCAGAACCTCTTACAAGTGAAATAAGCAGTGGTTTTGTTTGAGACTTTCTTCTGACTGGAGTCACACCACTCTTTGTAGGGCAAAAACTGTGTATTTGTGTGTTTTCCTTCCTGGGTATGTTTGAGTGGAGAATGTAAAAAATCCCAGCATGGTGTTATTTTGGTAATGGGATTGCATGCAGACATCCTTGTGGTTAAATTGAAAAAGAAAAAATTTAGCCCATCAGGTTTCCTGTGAAGGGGTTGTTGTTTGCAAATAGGGTGATTAATGACTGAGACTAGAGATGAACAGACAACTGCAGGATCTTGTTCATAACCCTCTAATATAATGCCTTTAAAATATTTGGGTTTTTTTCCTGTGTCGTTTAATTTGTTGTTGTCATTAAGGGAATAGGATCAACTTGGAAAATTGAGGTTTTATTCTAATACTTTTTTGGGTTTATTGAGTCTCCCTCTGTCCTAACACTCCTAAGGTGCAGATTTTCTTTCCAGAATTGGTCTAAAGAAGACTTTTTTTAAAAAAATACAATTTATTATGCTCCCCGGAGGAGAACAACTGCTCTGTACCCTTGTGTATGTGGCAAATGAGGAGATAGAACTTAACTCATTTAATAACACCTGCAAAAGCACACACTTCATTGAACATCATCTCTTATGAGATTAGTGCTGTCACGTTTTTTAGGCACACCTCTAGGTAAAGAAACACAGTTCACAATTCTTCAGAGCTTCACCAGGAGCGTATCCTTTAAATAAACTGATTTAGGAAGAAGGTTTTCCCGGCACTGTTTCTTGTCTTTTCTTGTTCATCCCCTGGTGTTTGGTTTTCACAACAATGCAGAATTCAGGGTTTTCTTTGACCCCTCAAAGTCTGGAAACTCTGCATGGAAAACAGGCAGGTTCCTGAGCTTCCTGGCATGGCTGCTTTTAAACCAGAATCCAAGTGGAAAAATGTAACCTCTTCTAGTGCTCTTGTGGTACCATCTCTGGAAACAAGGCGAGCTATTTAAAGTGTCCTGCTACCTTTTAAAATGGAAATGTTTCTTTTCTCCTGCTTGTACCTCTCAGCTTTCTCATTTGCTTGCTGAGGTTTTTCATTTAACCTTTTTTTTTCATTTAAGCTCCTCCTTCGGCCTTGATCTTCCTTCTTTCTCATAAGGCATTAGAGGGAAGCAGAGGCATGCATGTGTTTGGTGTGGGGTATGTGTCAAATTTGGCTTTTTACCTGTCAGCATTCTCTGTCCCTCTGCAGCCACACCACTAAATTTGGTTTTCACTGCTGCTGACTGCCATTTTTATTTTAATTTCTGCTTGTATCAAATCAAAAGCTGTGTCTCTCTGTGTCTCTACTCTGTGATGTTTTGCACTTCCATTAAATGCTCTTTTGGTAGCTGAAACTTCCAGCGCTATGGGGTTGGAAAACATGTGGGTAAGGAGAAGAGTTAGGCTGTTTAAATACAATTATAGGTCACCTGTAAAAATCCTAGGAGGACATTTTAGCCATAGAACTGACTTCTGCTTAGTTCAAAAGCTGATTCACAAATTACTGGTGTGAATTGGTAGTGACTTCAGAGGAAGTCTGCTGCTTTACTTTCAGATGGAGATCACCCTCTTGATATTCCTCAACTGATGGATGCATTAGTGTATTGTCCTGGGTGTTGAACTGTTTACCTGATAGCAGAAAATGGAACTTCTTCCTAACTTCATCTTCAGTTCCTGACTTGAATATTACTCAATTGCATTTTTAAAACCTGAAGGAGCTTTTCTGCGGGTGTTTGAGCTTTTGTTGTTGGTTGGTTTTTACTTTATCTGTAGAGTGTTTTCCCCCTTGTGGGTGATTTTAAACAGTTTCTTCCCCTCCTGATAAGTCCTGCTAATACTGTAATATTTGACAGTAGATTGCAATGACATCTAACATTTTGTTCTGTTTGTACTGCAGACTGAGGTCAAGTAAACAAAGAAAGCAATCATTATGTTTTAGCATTCCTTTTTAATGAGCACATTAAAGTCTAGTCGAAGCTACAGGATCAGCTGTGAAAAGAAGGGAGAAATAGGGAACTCTGAGTAGCACTGTCTTTTTGAAGTCTTCTTGAATTTATGGAGAAATAATGGACTGAAGAGATATGTAGGGGCTCTTGTAGAAAATAAATGGTATGATGTTGTTGATGGAAAGCGTTTGGCAGAAGACTTGACTGTTTCTGTGGCTTAGAATTGCAGAGGAATTTCCTACAGACTGGACTAACCATTACAAATATGTGTCTGCTTTTAGGAGATCAAGGCACAGTGGAGTCTTCTCAGGGAAGATGTCGTCTTCGACAATGAAATCTTCAACAATGAAAACCCGTTGTATGGACAAAAGAGGAAGTTTTTTTAAGGTAAATGGGATATTTATACAGAACATAAAGTACATGGATTTATGTGAAATGAGTGCAGCAGAATGTTGCAGTACTGTTTGATACATAGTAAGCCTTTTCTGTAAAATGGGAAGTACTTCTTAAGCATTTCTTTTTACAGGCAGATTTGTGGCTAGATTACCCCCCAGTTATTTCTCATGTATATTATTTCTGTACATGGAATAGAATATTTGGTGTAAAATAGGTCATAGCTTTCTTTTCTGCTAATGCTGAGAACATAAGCTTTATTATACACAGGCATAAAATTATTGGAGCCTTCATAAATTGGATTTGTGTCATTTAAAGCTGTGGTACAATTACTGGATTGAAAATACTATTACTGGACTGAAAATTGGCTTGATTTCCTTGCCTATTTTGAGAACAATTGGCATCCCAAAAAGCCAGGCTGCAGTAGGAGTTACCAGTGCCATTTTTAAAAGATGACTGAATCCTGTTAAGTATGTGCCAGGGTCGCAGTGGCTGCCTTGCTGGGCAGGGTTTTGCTTTAGGGAGCCATCAAAATTTACAGGTGCTTCTGAGCACTGTATTAACTTACTGTGCTCACATCTCTCAGAATATCCATCACTTGCTGTAGCTTCTTCCAGTGAAAGATGCTAATGCTGCCATCTTGGGGGTATTGGTGTTTCCATTCCTTTTCTTCCTCTGGGGCAGAAGTTTCCCTTTAGGGCAATCTTTAGGCAATGAACGATCAGCGCTGGAGTGACATTGTGTTATCCTTTTGTCTTGCCCAGCAATTACCAGGGTCATCCAGTCACAGGAATCACTTCTCAGTTCTGCAACACACTTCAGCTACCTCTCATAACTCAGGAGCACAAACAGCAGCCTTGTTGATAGTACTCTACAGCCAAATAGGGAGAATAGCCCTATTTTTCAAATCACAGCAAGAAACTGTCTCAGTTCCAAGAAATATCTCTAGGTTGTCTCTTGCATGTATGCTGAAGGACTCCTGAAGTCAGATGGGACTGTAAGCAAGCATCCAGTCATTTTCTGCAGTCCTTTGGGATCTCCTTGTGTAATTCTTACGTAGAAAATAGGTGTTGGAACAGCTGTTTTGTTCATTATTATGGGGTTACAGTTACTCTAAATGATTAGAAATACAATCTGCACAGGCAATTTCAAGAAACATTGTCAATTAGAAAACTAAGTTCCTAGATTTTCTTAAGGACATGCTGGCAGGGAAAAAGGTGCCTCCAAGCTACTTTTCCTGACCTCTCACCATCCCTGGGAAGTTGCACTGTTGGACCATGGTTCTGAGCACAGAATGTGGGATTGGAAGCTGCAGACAGTCATTGTGCCCAGCCTGTGCGCAGTGCACCTGGTAGCTTGTGTGTGTACAGTGAAATTACCCTTTTTTCCCTCCCTCCTCCATATGAGTAGAATTGTGGCAAGTTACATTTGTTTGCTACAACTGAGCTGCTGAGCAAGCAAAAATACTTGGCTTATCAGTTTTTTTGAGTTTGCATTATTTTAACTTGCCTTGTCTGTCTGTGTTTAGGAGACCTGGTAATCAAGATACGGCCTTTTTTCCCTGCTGATCTGTTTTTCAGAATGCTCTCCCACATGTGCAGACTGTGCTCTGTACTTGCATATGGCTGTCATGTTGTGCTTGTTCATTTGCAGTTGCCTAAGAAACCTTGACCACGCTGCTATGCAGATTTTCAGGGCACTTAAATCTTCTTAAGGGAGTATCTTACCATTCTCAACAACATTTGCCAGAAAAATCGCTGACAAATACCAGTGGGAAAGTCCAACTTTATCTTTTTTTTCCTGGTTCTTAAGTAGTTCTCATTGCTGCAGCTTCTAACCATTTCTTAGTTTTTTTCATGGCCATTGTTTTGACTGTTAATACACAAGGAAAACAGTATTGTCCCTATTTTAGACAGAGCAGAAGTTTTAAAGGCTAAATTCTGTGGACTCTACACCTTGTTATTGGTGGATGCTTAGAGCCAGCAAGTAGTAAGAATGAGGCAAAAATGGGGATAGTCTTGAATAATTTTGGGACTGAATAGCTTGCCAGTGGTTACAGAGAGAATCTGTGGTAAGACAAGGGGCTGAATTTATGTCTCTGACAAATGCCTCTTTACTGAATTAACCTCCTTCTCATCAAAATGTTCCAGTGTTTACTGAACTGACATCAGAGGTTTTAGCACCAGTAAAGCTTTTTTGTTCCAAAACCAAGCATCGGGTAGAACTTTGTTTTTGATGAATAAGACACTGAACAATGTCAGTGGCCCTGAGAATTCATAGCTCACTGTGCAAAATAACCAGAATCTGCAGTCGTGTATCAAAATATTGGATTGTATTCAGAGGCTTGCACAAGTCCAGAAGCAGTGTTCCTAGTCGATCTTGTCTCTGGCGCTTGGCCACCTCATCACACTGGGTCCTATGTGAGGGTTGCTACGTTCTGCTTATCAAAACAGGAAGGAAAAGATGTGATGCCAAAGAGGATGCAGGTCTCCAGAAAGAATGAAAAATTAGATGCTGGCAGGAAGGGAGTGTGGTAAGTGCTGAGGCTCATTTGTCCAGTCTGATACTGATCTCGCTGTCTTCAGCCTGTGTCCCCTTGCCAGACTAGAAGCACCCATCTTATCTTTTCCTCTCGAGCTCTTGTAAATCTCAGAGCTTGGAAACATTCTGCAGTGGTCATCATGGCTGACTCTTTCAGTCAAGTGGATTTGCAGAATTATGGCAGTTTCGTTAATTCTCTGTACGAGCTTATTTACGTTTCAACACAAAAAGCAGGAATTCAGTTGTCACAGTTTTTTCTAAAAATATCTGGGAACATACATCAAATCAAAGCCACCTGTCTTTTTTCTTGGGAACAGGAAACTCTTCAAGTCAAGTGGGTAATAAGAGCTGTAGTTACACTGGGCTTCTGGGAAAGGCAGTGTCTATATCTGCTCCTGGGCATGTGCTTTCCCTGATGCACGGCAATGATGTGAGTGTCAATATAGCAGCTTCACAAATGTGAATGGAGCCTCTTGGGAGGTCCCCAACCAAAGTTGCTTCTGATAAACACATTGGCTCTGATTTTTGGTGCTTGTGCAACATCCTGAACAATGTAAAGCAAAATAGATGTGTTGTGGTGAGAGAATGCTGGGGTGCTGAAGTGCCATGTTTGTGGCCTGCATGTAGGAGTTTCAGTCTCACCCTTGCCAGCTCCCAAAAGCTGAGCTCAGTCTTGTTGAGCTCAGAATCAGTTGACAATAAGCAGAGTGTGGTGCATTATGAAAGGAAACACCGTGGTTTAAGATGTTTGCATTTCATTATTTTGTTTCTGGATGTTAGGAATGTAAACAGTTAGTACATGGGTATTTGGCAATCTAATGCTTAGGATAGATTTGGTTAGGCAATACTGCACTGGGCTGCTATGTGAATTCATGTTGCCTGAGTCATAATTATTATTTGGGTTTACAGTGGTTATACTGTAGTGTCTTTTGAATTTACAGAACAGTGCTTTATATATAAATATAGAAATAAATTCCAAAGGAAAAGCATTACACACAAAAATAGCTATTTTATCATGCTAGATAAGATCTAATTTTAATTTTGTTTTTTTAAGAAATACTGATTAATTAACCACCCAAGAAGACGTTGAACTTCCAAATGCATTTTTCAGGTAAACTTCCTTTTCCTATAGCATAGCAGGGTAGTATCTATTTCACAGACCTAAACAGTCCCCGAAAGATTTCCTCTGATTACTTTTTAAGGCTTTGGGCTCGTGTATGCTGTTTTACACTAACTGTGGCCTCTGACAAATCTATACATCCACTTCAATTACATTTTCCTTTGGAAGCTGTCTCTTACTGTGTTGACTTCAAGTCTGTTGAAGCAAAGGGATGCATTTTCCCATTATTTCTTGCCAAAGAGGTACCACACTTGCTGCAAATAGAAAAGTCTCTTTGAAGAATTCTGATATTCTTAGCCTTGCACTAAAAAGGCAGAGCCTTCTGCTGCTGCTTTTTTCCTCAGGGCTGGAGCTAATAATAGTACATACCCAGGATTCTTCCGGTGTTTTGTAGAAACATGTTATTAACAGCTCATCCTGTATGATGCTAGTCATGTGTGCATCATGTGCATTGTATAATCACCAGAAGTTTCATTGATCCTAAATACTGGGAAATGCTGTCAAAATCATGAGTACACCTTATGTTATTTGATAGAAAAATGCTGTTGTAACAGTATGTGTCAGTTAATTGCAAGGATACAGAAATGATGCAACTCCATAAGACTTTCTTTTCTTAAAACAAGAGAAGAACTTCTTTCTTTTTCATTAAAGAGAATTTAAGGAAAATTAGTTGGAAATGGCAGAAAATATCAATTTTTTCTCTAGAAAGAAATGAGGGATTTCTTCATAGTGGTCAGTGTTTTAGTTCAGGTGGAGTACATGGTGGTACATGATTAGTCTTGGTTGGGTTGCAGTGTGTCTTCCATCCTGGGGAACTTCTCAGGTCAGTTTGGGGTTTGATGCCACACTGACCTGGTTCCCTTGTCTAGAGTATTGATTTTTCAGAGAGTAAGGCTGATTTGTCATGGAGGCTATGTAATATACCCAAGAAATTTAGCCCAAGAATAGAATGTGAGTAAGAGGTTGCTTGAAATGTGCTATTTTGTTGAAATCCTCTTTAGAAAACGAAGCAACATTGCTAAACATGGAAGAATTCCTCCCAGGAATGATAATTTCTTCAGAGTTTTCTTTGAGGCAGGCATACAAATTCAAAAGCATTAAGATTACTTTGCTGTTAGTACAGTTAGGATGAGAGTTTTTTGCTGTAGTTTCCTGAGATTTTGTTTTCTGGGAGGGAGGTGAGTTTTGCCGCAGCTCTGGTCAGAGCCCGCTAACAGAGTTAACTTAGTTGCCAGCCAGATAGCAAAACAGCAAGGCAGGTGTGGAGGAGGTGGCTGAAAACACATGGACGCTTCTGTGGAGAGCTCATACCTTGTATGCTTTGCAGAGAGAGGTGCTGAGAAGCTCCTTTGTTGTGCAGACTGTTGGCCTGTGAGACAGTCTCTGCAGATGCGTCAGAGAACTGGTACACCACTGTGATGACTCTTTATGGCCACAGTTGGTCTTACAATGCAAAGACTTGAGGTGATGCTGCCCACGAAGAGGAGCTCCTTGTGCAGAGCTGAATCATGGGGAATAGCAGCTCAGCTTTCTTGCAGTCGCTGGCTGAAGCAGCATTGCAGGTGTGCCTTGCTGGCAGTGTGTAAATTCACTCCACTCCGGATTCTCTCTGAGGCTGGCCTGGATTCCTCGGCTGCCCCTTCGAATGGTCAGGGAGGCATTGCTCACATCTGGCTGCAGTGACTCAGGGGTGTTTGGGAATCAGCAGGTGGAACGTCTTTGCAGTGTCAGTGGTACATATAGCTGATGTCACCAAAACGAAGGGAAAAACAAAAACTCCGCAACAACAATCTTTAGTGCTAGAGAATTAAGGCATTAATTTATTCTGGCCAGGATGTGGTTCTTGCCAGGATGTGCAACCAGTTCATCCACACATTGCCCTGTTGTGCCAAGAAAATCATTCCATCACACAAGTCTTTACTAGATGTTTCACGTTCAGTCAAAGCCCAGAGAAATTCATTGGTTCAATGTTCACTGGTCCCAACTAATTCACCTTTAATGTTAATTAGTTTCTCATTCGTTCCCTTATCTCTCTCTTCCCAGACCAGGAGTCTCAGATCATGCCAAAGGTGATGTTTGGAGTTGAAATTTCGTTAATGGTCATTTTCTTTTTTGTATCTTCTGTGCTGCACCCAGTCTGCTGAGATGTTAAGCTCATCAGGCCTGGAGTGGTGGAACAGTCCTTTGAAAAGAAACTTCAATTCCTTTTTTCCTGAGCAAAGGAATTCCTTTCCCCCCGGGCAAAGGCAAACAAAACCCCTAACTAAAGTTGTATTAAAAAATGTTAAACTTTGCATGATTTCCAACACTGGGTGTTATGACTTGGACAGAAAAAAAGCCCTTGGGGTGTGAGTAATAGTAATTCATTCTTACATAAGGTTTATTTATTGGAATTGGCCAATTGTAAGCAGAGACTAAAATTTATTTTGAATTGATTGGAACAATGCAGCTCAGCAAAGGAGAGTGTGAATTCGAGAGGTGGAGGAAAACTTCCAATGTAACAATTTAGGAAAATGATGCCTACCATTCTTTGAAAATGCTGCTGTACTGAGTTGCCTCCCTGAGGGGACTCAGGCTCATACCTTCAGGGCAGCTGTGAAGACTGTTCTGACTTGGACCCCAAAGCTGTTTTTGCTTCATGTGCCAGGGTTTTTGTTGTCTGTGAGGTGCGGGGGTGGTGGTAGAGATCACTACATACCTTCCATTAGGTTTCCTCCTGGCAGGAGAGAGGGACCTCTGTTGGGGTTTATAGGCTGTCTTGGTGTGGTGTGATGAGCAAACTTGATGCATTGACTGTGAAGAAGTTTTCAAGAGAGCAGACCTTGCAAATTTCATGGTTGGTTTCTACTCTACTAAATGTTTCCCTGAAGTCTGGCTAGCAAATTCTGCATTTCTTTGGACGCAACCTTAGTGCTAATCTTGCCCACCTTAAAATGAATTTTTGCCCTCGTACCCGGAATTAGGTTGATCTTCTACCTGAGCTGAAGGCTTGCAAGGCAATTGTTTTTTAATTGAATTGTTGTGTTCAAGTGGAGTCCAAAACCTAATGTGAAAAGCAGCCACCCACTCCTTTCTTGCTTCTTTGCTTTTCATCCTCTTCAATATCATAATATTGGCTTAGTGTCCCTTCTGAAATAAAACTCTTGCACATGGAATTCTTCTAATTTTTTTTTGAGAATGTAAATGCTATGACCAGTTAAATAATTTAGTTCTTGTAAGATGATGTATAATACACAGAGGCTGCAAATTTAATCCATTTAAATTAAAAGGCTATCCAAACTGGAAGGTTTTGTACTGACATAAAACAGGAATTACTCTTCCTCTGAGAACCTTTATACATGGCCCCAACCCTTACTTGTTCCTTTGCAAGGGGAAGTCCAAATAGGATATGATTTTACAAAAAAATAAAAAGTTTGTAATCTCTGGTGACTAAACTTTCCCCAGCTTCTTTTCCACGCCTCTTCCACTCACTTGATGTCATACTATTTTTGTCCCTTTCCAGCTCATTGACACAATTGCCTCAGAAATTGGAGAACTGAAACAGGAGATGGTACAGACAGATCTCACAGTGGAAGATGAATCTGCTGATTGGCGAAGGTGATTAAAATATTTATTTTCATGGTTCTGGAGAGTCTACCATGATAGGAATGTTTTCACTGTGCTTTCTTCTTGGGTGGCTTATATCCTAGCACTTTTCTCCCTGGCAGCATAGGATGTGTAGGTTGTCTTGTTCTTGATCCACGGAATTTGTCTTTTTGCAGGAGATTCAGTATTTTGGTGTATTTGCCTTAATACCTTCTAATAGTGACTGAGCTTCACTTCTACTTTCTTGTTAAAAATCTTAGGTACTGATGAATGTCTAAAGCAGGAAACTACTAACATTATTACTATTGTCTGTGGCACAGCTTTGCTTTCACACTCTGAAGACAAAATGTCCATTGCTTTCAGTGGCTCTTTGAAGATTCAAGATACAATAACATGATTTATTTATCCTCTCAGGTTTGGAAGTAAATTATTGACTGCTATTAGCAGACACATATGTGGGTTATGTGTTTAAGTTAATTTATGTATGAGTAACTTGCACATAAAAAAAATAAAATTGTACCTTTAAGTGGGCAAAATGGGACCTCAGCATTTTGGCTTTTCTTGAACAGTAACGTGCTAAATTGGTATCTGGAGGTTAATCAATATTTTAGTTGTTGTGTTAACAAGAGAACACATTATTGTATTTACCTGAAATATTTTTTGCATGAGGAAAGCAACCAGTGTAGGTGTTGTTTTATCTGACTGCATGGTCTTGGCCAGCCCTTGGAGCTAGTGGGCTTTGTTCTTCTAGCAGTGAGTTAATGAAGTGGAAAAATGTTTTTAGAATTACATTCAAGATTCTTACCTCTTTTTCTTCCTATGCATTCTGTTGAAATCTGCTAGAATTTACTACAGAGCATATGTAGATTATTTTCAAAAGCATTAAGCAGTAGCTTTGTTGCTCAAATGGTAAAGAATGTAAGACAGTTGAACTAATTAAAGTCCTTGGCTATGGTTCTGGTTGAATGTTATTCAAGTGTTAAAACTTTGGAGAGCAGTTCTTTTAGAGAGGCAGAAAGGATACTGTCTTCATTTTGTGAATTCAGATAATTAACTTCAGATTTCATCAGCTGCTTTTCAGTTAAGAAAAGGCTTCTTGTATCATTTGAATAAGCATATATGTATCATATGCATGAAATGTTAAGGTCTATTGATTCTAAAATTTTGGTGGAAGCACTTAGCTGGAAACAGTCAACTAAACCTCCCCATTTTACAGATCATGAGTTTTCGTTTTATACATTTTTAATGGATTTTTAATCTTAATTTGTTAATCTTGACTGCAAATATATTTTGGTTTAAGATATGTGAGTAAACCTAACATAAAAAAGTGAATAATGCAATTTCCATGAAACGTAATATTAGCCATAAAAAAATTCTTTTCTGTTACTTTAAGATGATAATGTGAAATATGAAGTCTGAATAAATGAGCTAAAGTCAAACCTACTGTGACTAGAAAATTCTGAACTGCATGCTTCTATGTAAGGAAGAAGTTGTATCAAAGCTGGTATAAATTATGTAATTTAGTTGTGCACTGACACCTTTTATATATATATATACAGCTACAGAACAAGATTATAGTAATTCCAACAAAGATTTTCTAGAGTTCTTGTTTAAACTAGACAGCTCACCAGGCTGTCATAACTTTATTTCTTTGTAGTTAATGTAAAACTCAGCAGTTAATGTAGTTTGCTCTTCCTATTGCATGTTCTGCTGTTCAGAAGTTGGTGTCTTGATAGGACCTTTGGATTTGCATCTAGGGAAATTTGAGTGCAATGGAATGTCCATTTTCCTCACTCTTTTTCCACCTTAGCAGGTATCCGCAGACACCCAGAGCAGTTCTGGAAAGGCAGCAGTTGCAGAGCTCTCATCTGAATTCAGAAAAATAAGGACATGAAATTGCATGTCTGAAACCTTAGTATTGTCATATAGGTTTTTTTGTGGTTATGTGGTGACTTTCAGATTTATACTCCTCACTTTATATACTCCTTTATTTTGGACTCATGTTTCCTTTTAATATATATGGCCTAAGTTATATCAAGAATGATTCAAGGGCTTACCATTTTGGCTTGTAAATATGTAAAAGCCCAATTAAAAAAAAAAGACCTGCAAAAATGTGTTTAAAGGGGGACTGTTTCAGTATCCCACTTTTTTGATGCCTGGCCTTTTTCCCAGTGCAGACATTTATCTCAATAATGCAAATGAGCAGAGTTGTCAGAAAAGGAAATTACTGGGACAGATTTCTGTCCTGCCGTTCCGGTGACCTTTGAAAGAGTAATGAGAGAGCTTCTGCATGCAACGGCAGCTCAGGAGTATGTGAGATGGGACGGGTGGCACCTGCATGATCTTTTAGGAGGCCCCAGGCCCCCTTCACATCTGTGTGAATGTTCTTGAGGGGCTGACACTTCCTGCTGTTCCACTGGAGGGAAGGCTGTAAAGCTCCAGGCTTCCTGGGGCATTTGGTGTCTGTGGAATGGTTCAGGGATGCTTTGCTGGTGGTGGCAGCTGTAGCAGCTTATTCCCTTCCTTCTCTGTTCCTGTAAAAGGAACAGGGGCAGAGCTTTGCTCCCTGCCTTGTGTCCTGCACTGCACAGCCTTCATGCTGCTGTCTTTTCCACAGCGGTTACTCACTTCAGTAGAGCCATCTTCTATCCTGCACAGAGAACCACTTCTGTTATTGCTGACAAGCGGGCAAGTATCCAGAAACCTTCTCCCCAGCTGCCTTGTCCTGTTCTTTTAGCTTTAATGGATGCAGGAGAAAGTTACCAGTGGCTCTCTGCCCCTCCCAGCTGATGCTCAGTTTGACTGCATAGACTGGGCTGGGGTGATTAAGACCTGTTAGGTTTACAGAAATTCAGGCATTTTGCAGTGGATAGTCAAACTGAGTTAACTGTGGGGTGGTTAACTTTGGTGGGACTGGAGCAAGGTTCACATCATGACCAAGGATCATTCTGGTTACAAGCTTCAGCCTGTTCCATATCTTTTTTACTGTGAGCTTAGGATGCAGCACATCGCTGTTTATCTTAGCAGTTAACTTCTCTGTACTTCCCACGTGTTTATGGGTTTTCTCAAATCTAAGGAAACTTGCATGAATCATGTGATTTCTTTAGTTCATTGTGAGTAGTGTTGAAACCTACCTTTCCCACTGAAGAGGAACCATGTAGCAGCCCTGAATTAAAGCAGACCATCCATTATGGCTGATTTGTGTTTAGATTTTGAGTTTAATGTGACCTGGTCAGATTGTTTTTTGTCAGGAATCCTTTTTTTTTTTTCAAAATCCCAAACAAATAGCACAAACCAACCAACCAAACATCTTCCAACCCAAAAGTAAAACCAGTAGAGGAATTTAGTTGTTGCATAATATACAGCGTATTTTGCTAGCATTTAGGTTACAGCAACTTCTTATTCTTGTTTGGTACACTTGAGTTAATGGATACCTTGCTCATGAATTCAAATGATTTATTCTTTCCATGCAATTGTTTCCAAAGTAGTTACACACACATCCCAGTCCCAAATAATTTTAGTCTAACTCTTAACACATAACAAGTTTTGAGAATTCCCATGTGTCAGGGTTTGACTGTTATGTCTAATGCCCAGATCATGAATTAAAATTATTTTAAGAATAAAAAGCAAACTGGGAACATGATGCTCAGTAGTGCTAGACCACGACAAATAAGCTGTCAAAACACACCAGTGAGGTCTTCTTTATGCATGTCCTCCCAGGCCTTGGGAAGTGGCTTCTCCTAGGTTGTATGTGGTTTACCAGGTGTGGTTTTTCCAAGGTGTGCTTTTTCCAGAGTTCACCAAGTTAGATCTTTCTCTCTGCCTCCTTCTTTATTATTTGGGAATAGGAATTTTTTTTTGAAGTGTTTCCTATTCCTGTTTACCTGACCACAGGTTACAATAGGATTCTAGTGCTGATTTAGCTGAGTTGTATTGGTGTTGTTTGAACCATTAGTGTTTAGGAATGGCAGAAATTCTGGTCATGATCAGATATTCATAATCTTTGGCTTATTTCATGAGGGAGCAGAAGCAGCTGCAGCAAGGAGGTGCCCTTGTATGTAGGTCAGTTTCCTCCTTGGATCTCAGCATGTGGGAGGAATTGCACACATAATTACTTGGAGGTGCCACAAACCTGATAGCTCCCCATTCAAATTAGTCTGCTGATTTATGGTGGTCCAGGGGGTGTGGGGCAATACAAAGCCAGTCATACCAAAGAGGAATATCGTGACCCTATGTGCTTGTGCCAGCTCTTGCTAGCTTTAGGTGGTTTTGTGGCAGCAAGCAGTGCCAGGCATGTAGCTCATACCAGTTGCACACCTTCTTTTGAATGTGAGGTAGCTGTCTTTAGTAGGCAAAAAACTTTTCCCTCTTGGACACATTCCCCCTGCAGCATATTTGGTTTTCACCTCCTGGCGAAGGGGAGTGGAAATTATTTCTATCTGTCTAAGCTTGCAGCCAGCATTGGTGTATAACTTGCACTTTGCAACAGCTCCCTTTGGTTTGTAATCCAGCTGACTGGCACTGAGGGAGAGTGGGAAATTTCTGAGCAATATTTACTGGACGTGTAGCTCAGGAAAACACTTCTGTGGTTCATGATCTGACTTTTTGGAAAATCATCCAGTGCGACACTAGGCTCTGCTGGGACTGGTTGAAAAGGGAACCCAGTGTTCCTACTGAGGTAGTTTCAGACTTGGTCATGACCAATGTAAAAAATACTTCCCTCCTGCACCCAATGCATTTCTGTCTATTTTGTGCCCCTTGAAGGGGCAGCCTTCAAGGGTTTACTGACTAACTTTACTAACTGGTAGTTAGTAAAAGTTTCTGGTGCTTGTGGGTGGGGGGAGAATCATCTGCATTTGAGATGCCTTGGAAATCTGAAAAGCATCGCAAACAGAAAGAGTACAAATGCTGGTAGTGGTAATTGATCCAGGCAATGAAAAGTCAAATGATTTTGCCTGTTCTTATCTGGTCACACACTGAAAGTTCTTTTCCTCATTTACTTTCCTTTCTTCCCCTCTCAAGAGATGCTGCAAGTTGCTGAACAAAATTAGAAGAAAGCAGTTTGGTCATTTTGTTTTTTCTGTTGTTTACTTGGTGGGTTTTAAATTCTTTTGGCTTGTTTTCTTTGATGTCATTTTTTTTGCAGGGGGCGGAGAGGCTTTTTGTTTGTTTTTTATGTATTCAGTGCTCCTGTGCTTGTGAACTCTGTACCCACTTGTTGAGGGTACAGTAGCTGGCATAGTGAAGATGGTAAATGCTGTTAGTGATGCTTAGGGCCTGTTCAAAACATGAAATTCAGAACAACTGTACAGTGTGCAGTGGGGAGGTGAAGCTGTGTTGCCCTCTGCTGCCCAGGGCCTCTCCTGCCACAGAAAAGGACTGTAAGAGGAACACATCCTTTGCCCAACATCTCAGGGAGTCACTTGAGCTTGAAGGGTGCTTTTTGTCTGATCTTAAATTTTGTCATCAGAAAGCTTTTACCAGAGTAACTGCTCCATTGTGATTTCTAGGATGGGGAGAATCATAGGATGTACTTCTAGCTCAAAAATTAGGAATTTGAGCCAGCAACACACATGCACTTGTACTAGGTGTTCTGTATTATATGGATGATGGTGAAGCTTTGCATAACAAAAGGAGTTCTCAAAGTATTCTGTTAATTTGGATTTTTAATAACAAGCATCTGTAGCTTCCAAGAATTGTACTTCATTACTGAATGTAGCAGTAATTTTATATACCCTGCCCCAAATAAATTTTAACCTTACATTACTTTGCCATGTTCACACATAGCTTACCCTTTATTTCTCACATAGCAGTCAATCCACAGCCAAAGGAATTTGGGCATAAATATACAATTCCTTCATTGTTTCTGATCCTGGGAAATGTAGTATTAAAATGTGAGATAAGGACCTTTCATGGCAAAATGGAAAAAAATATAAATGTTTACAGAACTTAGGAGGAGTACGATAAGAAATGGCTGCCACTTATGACATACTTTTAAGGAAGCCATGCCTTAGGGAGGGTTATTTACGGATTTAACTTTTTTTCCTTGTTTCTTTCTTGGGTTTCTCATCTCTTTCTCACCTCATCCCACTCTGACCTGTTAGCAGAGGGGTGCAAAGATGAATATGCAGATGTGAAGGCAACAGTGCTGCTGGAGCAGAGACAGTAGTCTGGGCATAAGGTGAGGTGACGCTGGTTTGTGAACTTGTGTTGTGAAAAGAATCCCTCCAAGCAGACAAAGTTCCTGTGTCTGATCACCAGTAGGAAGTGGGTTGCTCCATTGACAGAGTATTGAACAGATTTTTCTGGCGCGGAGGAGAAAGCAAGATTTCTGTGGGTTTCAGCATTTACAATCGATATGGGAATTAAAGTGTCTGAATTGCATAAATATCCTTGAAGAGAAGTTTTTTTGTATATTAGCACACCGAAAGAGGCAAGTGAAATGTTCGGTCAATCACATCTGCGCATACAATTGTACCTGAAGTGATGGCTGAATTTCTACAACCTCACAGAAGAATGCTAAGGCTTATCTTCAAGTTGGCTTTGAATTGAGAATCTTTAAAGAGAATTTTTGTATATGCTAAATGTAAGAATACTCAGTAGGAGAAGTGCTAGCCCAGAGTGTCAGCAGTGCCATGAGCTTTGTGATAATTCTATTCGCTGACCTGAGTGATTGTTCATAGGAGGTTGGCATGTCTAATTTTTTTTCTGAATTTTCCACAGTCTAATAAAGGACATGGATAATGTCCCTCCAGAGAAAAATGATGTTAAAGGGTGCCCCCGGGACTCTGGATATGACAGCCTATCCAACAAGCTAAGCATATTGGATAAGCTTCTCCATACTCACCCTGTATGGCTTCAGCTTGGTCTGAATGATGCTGAAGCCATGGAAATTTTAAAGACACAGCCTCCTGGGGTAAGAAGAATCTCAATTTTGTTGAGGACGTGCTTTTCCCAAATGTTGTGCTGCCATTTTACACCCAAGTGTTTGACCCTATACAATAATGACCAAGAAAATACAGTATGTTTTAGTGCATGTAAATGACCAAGTGAAATTACTGTGTGTTTTAGACATCATGAGGTTGTTCTGGTCCCTTTTTATATATGATCTGTATTTATTTTGCCATCTGTGATAAAGCTAAAACCATGTCCTTTTGCCTTCTCCACAACAGATATTTCTGGTTAGGAAATCTGGAAGGCTGCAGAAGAAAGTCATCTCTCTGCGTCTGTCTAGTGACTGTGGGTCCTGCCTGAAAGAATTTGCCATAAAAGAAAGTACATACAGTAAGTTTTGAGTTATGTACTTTTCAGCTGTTACTTAGGTACTTTTTTCCCTGTAGGTTGCAGGAGCATTTGTACTGCTGAAACTCACGGCAGAGGATACCCAAAGTTGTGCAAATAATGTCATGGGCTGCCTGTGCTGCTCTGGGAGTGGGTTAGGCATATTGTGCCACGAGTTGGGCAGATAGATAGAAACACTTAAGCCTGCTGCAGATGGAATGTTTCCATTGTACACCTTGCTGAATCCAGGATTAATTTATTTTTATGGATAGTTATCCTCTTAGAAACTTAGACGTCTTTTGTAGAAACACAGTCTGTAATCCTGTCTGCTTTCAATGAAATGTCCTTGCATTTCCTTGTACTCAGGGGACTGTTCTTGGATGCAACTTTGTCATGAGGTCTCTCTGTCTGCAATTTAGATGTGGGATGGGTTGTTGGCTTTGTTTTTGTTGGTGGTGGGTTTTGTTGTTGGGGTTTTTTTGGTTGTGGTTTGTTTTTGGTTTTTTGGGTTTGTTTTGTTTTGATTTTTTTTTTGTAATAGCTAAATGGATTTTAGCCTGTTAGAACTGTTTCTGTTGCAAAATCAATGATTTCTCTTTTTAATTCAAACTATATTTGTTCTTTCTTTTTTTAGTAGAAAGGAGCAAATGTTAGTGCTACAGATTGTCTTGAACCAATAATGCCCTCATGTCTTTAGAAGGGAGGGTGTGAAAAATAGGTTTGAGATTTAGGAATGAAAAAAGGAAGCTGCAGCTGGTGAGTGTATGTGGTGCTGAAACTGCAAGTTGGAGCAAATACTTAGTTTTTAACAAGAAAGAGAAAACTGGAGAAAATTAGCAACTGTTTCAGTTAAACATCCCTGAAACAGAGAGACTATCGTTAACTTCTATTTCTATTTGTAAACTGACATAGTTTTAATTGAGTTTTTCCTTTTTTATCTCTCCCTCCTCTGCACCCAGGAACAAAAAGTTAATGTTAATTCTATGTGTCTGGTTTTAGTTCTAGTTACAAGTAAGGTGAGGAAAAGAGAAGAGACAGTTGTCAGCAACAGTTGATCCAAGTGTGGTCTAAGGCTGTGTTTATAGGCTTGTTATACTAAAAAATTCCCATCTAGAAAATACACTGTCTTTTATGAACAAAATTCTTCCACAGAGAGGAGGTATTTACTGATGGTTTTAGCCATTTGTCCCAGCTGAGGTTTTAGACCAGAGGCAAAAGATCTGGATCATTTCATTCTAGGAACTGCTTCTGCTTGATCTGTATAGTCATTGGGTGAGATTTGCTACTGACATCAGAGGGAGCCTGAGATAATCGTCATTATTACTGAGAACCAGTATTTGTGTCAATAAGAAACAATGGTATCAAGTGGGGAAAAATGAAAGGCACTGCTTGTGTCTTCCTCTCCCCTTGTGCAAGGCAATGGCATGCAACAGCTGTCAGAGTTTTTTAAGGGTTTTCAGGTTAAAAGGTTTTCTTGGAGTGAATGAAATTTTATTCCTTTAGGTTATACACACCTAGGGCAGAGACGAGTAGAATAGAATTCAAGAGGAGGAAATAAGAGATTTAAAATTAGGTATATTAGTACACTGGGCAAACAAAGCCTCAGTTATGGATTTGTTGTCTGTTAGCAAAACATTGTGCAGGCCTCATCACACTTCATCTGTTTGACAGGAATTACACCATATGGTTGGAATACAAAAGCAAACTAGCTACCAAGATTATCAATATATTCTTGAAAATGCCTTCAGCAGGGATATGTACTCCTCTATAGAGCTGTTTTCTCCTAACCAAATAGTAGCTTGGTGAAAATGTATTAGCTTCATGCTGAAATCTAAGATGTGTTTTATTCAACTGTTTTGAGAAACAGTGGATTAATGTGTGATTCTTTCTTGTAACTTTCTTCACAGCATTTTCCTTGGAGGGGTCTGGAATAAGTTTTGCTGATTTGTTCAGACTCATTGCTTTCTACTGTATTAGCAGGTAAGATGGTGCTATGTTCCAAGTCACATCTGCTGGACTGTCTCGAGAAAAAGAGTTTGAGGGCTTGGTTCAGGACAATATTTTTGTTGCCAATCTGCAAATATTTCTGGGTAGCCTTAGAAGGTAATGGTAGAAATCAGAGGTGAGTCTTGGAAGCAAGTCTCTCTGTCTTACTTCATACTGATAGTTGGGAGGCTGCTGTGATTTTACCCACCCAACTGTGAGGTGGTGCTAAGCTGAACTTTACTTTAGCTGATACCTTGTGATGCTTTTGTATGTGCTCCGTAGCTCATTTAAAAACCATCACAAACTAGCTTCAAAGTCCATTTCTTGGAGTTGCTGATGAGAAGAATTTTTGGACCATAATGGAAAAATGTTAGATATGTAAATATGACAACTGGGAAATGTCAGTTTAAATGGTGAACAACAAAACCAGCCTTGTCAGCTTTGAAGTTTATGGTTGCCAAACTTGTTTTCCAGGTAGAAGGCAGAAAAAAGTAGGTGGTTTTTTTATCTTTTGTTTTCAATTTGACTTCAGTTTACTGGTGAAAATTTCCAGACTGATGCTTGAGCCTTGTATGTATGCACAGACAGGACACAACCAAACTGCACAGGTGCACATTTTCTGAAGGAAGCAGTGAGAGGCAGCTGTGATGGTCTCGGTCCTTTTACTGCATCAAGGCTGCCAGTTCATGCTGACCATGTGATGATTTCTGGCATGGGATGCTCTTGGGCTGCTGTGCTTGCTGGTTTTGTTTGTGGTGGAGGAGCATCTTAGACCTCTTTGATACAGCCTCTGTTTACCTGAGCTGTAGATGCATGTAATAAAGGCAGCGTTGATACCACATGGGTAATTGGTTAGCACTCAGGTGAGAAATGACCTGAAAATGCATTTTAAAGTAGTTTAATGAGGAGATATTCCTTATCTTGTCACCCTTTCAGTCATGCCCACTTGCCAGGCTCCGGTAAAATCTAAGTTCCTACAGGATCATGCAGCAAACAGAGATTTCTTGGCATTAGTGTATCCTTTTTCTTTCACTGAAGGTTCAAAGTTGCTTTGTATAGACTAAAAGAGGCAGGTGGGTAGCTATTGTGAAAAAGAGACAATACCATTTGGTACATCACAGGAAATCCAGGAGGATTTTCTAAAACCAGAGGGAATTTCTTGCAGGAGGTACCCAACCAGTTTTTATGAGGGTTTACTTGTCTTTGAATTGAGACCATGATGATGATCTGGACTCTGGATTTTCTGTGGTACCTTGTAAAGTGCCTTTCAAATGCTTTTTAGCTAGTGTATCAGTCTTGTGCGTATGCTTGGCTCGAGTGTGAGTGGAATTCTGAGATCCTGTTTTTTCAAGAAGCTAACACACAACAAAGAGAATATTTATGTAATAAAGACCCACTGCCTGTCTGTGCTATAGCAGATGGTTGGCTTGTTCACAACCTTAAAACGAAAATTCACACTGGCACCAGTTGTATAGGATTCTAATTTAGTCTTAATTCTGTGGGTGCTTCTACTACAGATTTGGCTTTTTAGCAACATTTAGTTAGAGTAAAATTTTTATTCTAAAAACTGGAATAGCAGTCAACAGTGTATTCAGAAAATAAGAAGATTTATTTAAGTATTAAGGGCAGGTAACAAGTTTACATTTCACTGATCTGCTTGTAGAAGACCAAGTGTAAAAGCTTCTGTTGGAAAGGCAGAAAATACTGGATGGCTCTGTGGAAATCATCCTAGGGAGCATCCTGGGCACTTGACTGTCATTTGCCCCTCACACCGCTCTGCAATGTAAAGGAGTCATGGGGTTGGTAATGTAATATTTAACTGCGCAGTGTGTTTAAGGATCTTGCTACCTGCCACAGCCCAAGAAGAAAATAATCGGAGATCAGCCACTGCCAGTGTTTTTAAAAAAAACTTTTAAAACTATGGATGTTACTGATAACCATAATGGTTTTTCTCTTTGGAAACAGGGATGTCCTTCCATTCACACTGAAGTTGCCTCATGCAATTGCTGCAGCAAAGACAGAAGCTGAACTTGAAGGGATTGCTCACCTTGGACTGAGTAAGTAGTTCTCTACGTGGATGTCCTTCCCTGTAGCACTCCTGTAACACTGACAAAACAGGCTGTATCAGTAAATAGTTTGTATTGGTTAGCGATTATACAAATTTCATTTAGAAAAGCAGTTTCTCTTGTTTGGGAAAACCAGACCTCTTTCTGGCCAAGGAGTGGTGTGCTTCCTTCCTTCTGTGCCTTCTGTGATATTTTTGATAGTGCGGTTTCTTTCTTCCTTCTTTTCTCCCCTCTCTGGGCAGCCCTTGGGCAAAGCACATCTCACAGTCCCCACACAGAGATTGATGTGGCTTCTGCTCCAAGACCTAACATCTGCATGCTCACATAGCAGCCACTGGCTTTATAATTTATTGTGAGGAGAGTGTTGGAACTGAGGTCCCCTCTTAGTAAAACTTCTGTTCTGATTGACATGCAAATTTAAAATGGTGAATTTTGAGATCAGTGCCTCAATGAAGTGGCAGATTTAGAAAATGAGGAGTGTGTATATAGGATTGTGTAGAATGTATCCATGGGCAGGGGTTAGGTGAAATTTTTAAAATACCTAAAGACAATGCAAGGACATGTCTTTGCATGGCTTGGCTGCTTCAGCCACACACCAGCTCATTGTGAAACATACCTTGAGCTCAGAGGAGATGGATGCAAAGCCTGGTGGGATTTGAAACTTGGGCACCACCCAGATAAATCATTGAGTAACTCCACATTGAGCAAAGTGCTGAGTGGCCTCATTTCCTTTTCCAGGAAGGGAAGGTTGACTGTCAGCAGTCTTTGTTGCAGTAGATTTTTTAATCATTTTTGATTTTGGAAAGGATCCTCTCTAAATCAGTGTTACCATGAGGATCTCTTGAACTGTCTGGTGGGACTTTGAAGTACAGCCATCCCCAGGGATGTATTGCAGTGCTTTGCATTTTCATTTGCTGCAGTAGCAATGCAATTAAAGGGTTTGTTTCAGAGAGGAGAGAAATTACTTCTTCATTGCTTGGCTGCAAATTTAGGTAATCAGGTGAAACTATGGATTATCGTGGGAGTAAAGGAAAATATGGTACTATTGAGGTCAATGTTTAGATGGCAAAAAGAAAGTGGGATGTCTGACTGGGATACAGTGTAATGAACACAGTCTCCTAGTGACACATGGAAGCCTTAAAGTAACATGAGGTCAGTCTCTTCAGAGGGGATAATAATGGTAATGTTGATCAAGCTCTCCAGGCTAACCACACTTTGTCATCAGTACCCCAAAATACTCTGGCCTACTTGCTGCAGAATTAGTCTTGCTCTTGAACAGTCTCTACATTGTGCATGGTTTTTCTTTAGCTACTACATTTGAAAGCTGAGGAGGAGATCAATGGATCAGTGTCTGTGTGGTTGCTGTATTTGGGATCAATTACCTGATATACACCAGATTAAGATCACAGTTTCCATTAGCTAAAAGCAGGCAACAAAGTTGAGATTTTGATGGAGGTTTAGATGTCCATGTGCAGAAGAGCACACCAGAAAGTCAGCCTTTCAGTGCTGTGGACTCAAGAGAGGCCCCAAAAACTCCCAACAAATCTTCTGTTAAGTGTGAGTTTTCTTTGAGGAACATGTAGGCACAAAATCCTGTGGTATGTGATCACAGGGCTGTATCCCCTGTCAGAACTCTCTTGTGCAGTAGGCTCAGAGGGAGAGTTGCACAACGCAAGTCAACAGCATGCAGCCCAGAAAACCACATCAGGAGGAACTTTTGGTCAAGATTTCAAGGCTGCTGCCAACCTGTAAGGTTTCATGTGCTGAACATACGGTTTTCTCTCTCTGTTTCCCTTGTGTTTCCTGTGCAGCAGTGCTTACATCACGTGCGTTTGCAAGCAGCCATGTGCCAGGCACAGGCACTGAGAGATCTGCAGGCAGGATGTGAAGTCATGAAGCTGGGAACACCAGCAACATGGCATGACTATGTAGGAAAACATGCCTGTGCCTGTAGACATTCTCTGGCTGTGCCCTGTCACCACGGGCTGTTTCCTGTCTTCATGTCCCACAGGCAGGACATGGCTGTTGGGCATGGACCTGTTGTGGATGCTTGACATTCATGCACTTGGGCCCAGGTATCATTGTTCAGTTTACTCCAGTGAGCCATCTTGACATACTATGGGAAAAGGACCATGTCAAGATTGGCAATTTTAGCTAAATCTCTCTCCTCTGGTATTCTGCCCTTATTTCAGCATGATTGCTGCCCTCAAGGGCACATCTGGTTTCAATCTTTATACCTTCAGGAACTGATGCTCTTTAGCAGTGACTTGGTTGCACAAATATGCTGACACTTTGCGGGGATAGGTGCAGAGGCTGCAGCTGCAACTTGCTGGTGTAGCATAGGTTTTCCGTGCTGCTGGTGTGGGACTGCACACTGGGTTTCTATGTGTTACTGCATTTCTGTTTTAAGCCAAGCTGTCCCCACAGCAAAGGCAGGATACCAGGCTGGTGCCCTTATTAGATACTTGAATGCTTGGTCTGCATAGCTAAAGGTGATGTCTGCATACAGCACAGTAAAATATGAGCTGCCTTTTCCTGTATAGTTTCATGCGTTCACTATGGAAAGAAACCGAACCAAGATACTTGTAGAGTTTCCCTAAGTGGCCTTTATCAGCTGGTGTAAATCAGCCTAACTATTGTCTTTAATAAAGCGAGCTTATTAATAGCATCTGAGAATCTTGCTTTATTTCTCCTGAGTGAGATGCTAGGGAGCAGTTTGTGTTTATGTCAGTCTCAAGCTGGTAAAAAGTATTCTGTTACGGTCTCTATTCCTTTCTTTGATTCTCAGTTTAATTTTAATTGGGCTGATGGGAAGCTACGCATTGGTCATGGTGTTTATTAAATGAGTAAGAGCAGGCCCAGTAATGTAGCAAGCAGTTCCATCTGGTGGTGTTTTAAGAGGTTCACTCAGATTATTTTTCCCCTTTGAATTAATAAAATCTTGCCTAAATTTCTTGATACTTTAAACTGGTGGTGTTGAGCTGAATGTTTTGAAAGCCATCTGCATGCTGTTTTGCATTCTTACGTTAATGCAATGATGATTTTCAGACTTTTGGAGCTCCCTGGCTAACAGCAAACTCCCAGATCCTTCACCTCCCTGTAGGCCTGTGCCTTTGGACAGTGCTTGCAAAGACTCAGGCCAGCTCTGCCTTATAAATGGAGTGCATTCTATACGAACCAGAACGCCTTCAGAGCTGGAGTGCAGCCAGACCAACGGAGCGCTGTGTTTCATTAATCCCCTGTTCTTAAAAGTGCACAGCCAGGATGTTGGTGGAAGTCTGAAAAGGCAGAGCCTGCGAACTCCAGACGTGAATGGCACAATGAGGCCTCGCTCCCCCCCACCCCGGCCACCACCTCCTGCTATTAATAGCACCCTTACAAGCCCACAGATTTCCAGGACTATAAAGCAGGCGAGCATGCCAGAAACAGTCAACCATAAGAAGGAGAGAGGCTTGGATTTGCTGCAGAACAAGCCCATCCCGATTCCGCCTCCTCGGCTGAAAAAGCAGGCTGGGTGCTCTGAGGCGGACAGTGCCTCCAGGAGTGTGGCAGCAGTCGGCCCTGGCTCCGTGCGCATGCCCGAGGCAGCCGCTGTTCCAGGTGATACCCTGCCCGAGCTGGCTCCAGTAGCTCCCAAAAAGACGCTGACTGCCATCTCTGAGTCACACATCCCGTGGAATGGAGGCCGGCAGAGACTGAGCGACATGAGCATTTCTACCTCCTCTTCTGACTCGCTGGACTTTGATCGGAGCATGCCGCTCTTTGGCTATGAGGGGGACACCAACAGCAGCCTGGAGGACTTTGAGGGGGAAAGTGACCAGGAGAGCATGCCACCCCCTTTGAAGCCCAAGAAGAAAAGAAGCAGTTCATTTGTTCTCCCCAAGATTGTGAAATCTCAGTTACGGAAAGTCAGCGGAGTTTTCAGTTCCTTCATGACCCCCGAAAAGAGGATGATTAAGAAAATTGCAGAGATGTCCCGGGACAAACGCACCTATTTTGGATGTTTAGTACAGGACTATGTCAGCTTTCTCCAAGAAAACAAGGAGTGCCATGTTTCGAGCACTGATATGCTGCAAACAATTCGTCAGTTCATGACCCAAGTCAAGAACTATTTGTCTCAAAGCTCTGAACTTGATCCCCCAATCGAATCACTGATTCCTGAAGACCAAATAGGTAAGCAACATTATGTCCTGTGTTTTGGAGGGAAGGTGAAAATGTGTAATCTATGTTTATAGTGATAGTCTTTGTCCAGTTCAGAAAGATGGGGCTGACTTGGCTAGCAGAGCTTGAGCTACTGCGTATTTGAGTCTTAAAACAACCTCCCCCTCCCCTCCCCACCTCAAATCACCCTGTTGGCTTGGAATGATTACACTACGTTGGTCATAACAGGTTTTCCTTAAAATAGATGCAATGTGGACTTTTTACCTGTGCTTATTACTTTTTTACTTGCTGTACTGTTAACAATAGAGAATCCTTTATTTGGTGGCACACATGTATTTTTCTCTAAATTGGGCTGACATAGTTTTCAATGTTTGGTGTAAAACTGCCAAATCTAACCATATGGATTGTAATTGTAGAACTAGAATTTATTCAAAACCAAAACAGTACATTTAAGAGCAGAGACATTTTATGACAACTTAATTTTGAAATAAATTTGATTCCTCCAGACGTTCTTAGTCATTTCTAGCAAAGCTGTACTATCCCTGCACTTGAAACTAAATTAAAAGATATGTAAGAGTTTTAGAAAACAAACATGTGCAAGAGAGAGAAGAGGCTGCTGATCTCTAGTTTTCTATACTTCTCTATTAGATGTGTTTGTGAGTGGTTATGGATGAGCTATATGTTAGAATGTATGTTTTAACAGGAGAGAGAGATTTGCATATCCGGAAAAGTGAAATCATTGTTGCTGCATAAATCTTGCTGCCTCTCTTGCAGAGTCTGAGCAGTATTTTTAAAAGAGCCTGTTAGCCACATTTAAGAGGTAAACACGCCTCAGGCAAAATACTTTCCTTATGAGCTCACATGAGTCCTAATTTGCTTGTTTTTGTCCATACCCGAGTGTCCCAACAGTTGGCTCAGTGCAAAACTGGCAGATACTTCCTTTCCTGGGATTAGAGGGTAATTTTATATTGACATTCTGTCTGTCCTTGACCAAGAGGAAGTATTCTCATGTAACCTCAACTTCATTTACACAAAGTCAAGCAAAAGTCCCAAGGAGTGCTAAAGCAAATACAAAAACGTGAAGAGTGTCCCCAGTATTGAGACTCAGAGACATGTAATATTTTCACTATAATAATAAAGACTGTTAAGTGGGTGTTACATGGAAGAAAAAGCACCAAATTAAGCAGGGGATGCAGGCTCATTTTTGCCTGCATTTTTGTAGAGTGCTGAGCATTTGACAAAGCAATACAGATTGAGTTTGGTTGTAATTTTGTGAAAGCATAGTTTGTTATGTGCTTTTTATTTCACAGGGGTGTGGTTTAGTTGGACTATGGGTCTCCCAAGACTGGAAAAAATGTTGTCTGCTATTAAATGTTTCAGACTTCAGAGCAGCATAAGCTATGAAATGCAACAATTAAAACTACCCTGATTGTCTTCAGCAACAGAAAGTCTGGTTTTGATCATGTGACTAAGCACAATTAATTTATAAAGTGGGCTGGTTTAAACAAAGAAAGAACTTGCTTTTGAATCATCTACTGTCTTTGGCTTGACCCAGCAAACAACTGCAGGGATCAGGAGTATCAGATGTTGCTGATCTAAGCAGATAACTATGTGACAGCAAAATTTAGTCATCGTTATGGAGATCTTTTTATGAAGTAGAGGCCTGCGTGTTGTCCACAGTTTTCCTTGACTATTTCAATATGGAACTGCAGCCCAAATTAACTTTGTGAGTAGTCGTTTATCCTGTTTTGTCAGTTCACACTTCCACAGTGCAGTTTTTAGTCCGTGTCAGCCTGGTGCTGGATGTGTGCTTCTGGGATAATACTCCTCCTTTCTGAGTCATTTAGGCTTCATTTTAACCCTCTTTTGTCTCCTGTACTTCTGTAGGTGCTGGAACACCCAAATTTAGTGAAGCCCTCGATGTTTGGAACTTCTTCCTGTGTCTCTGTAATGATCTTTTTGATCATGTAGTTTCTCTAGAAGTTTTTTTCTAGAACTGCATCATAGACTCTTGAAAGCAAAAGTGGCTGATCTCTTAAGTTTCCCAGATAGGGTCCCATCAAATAATGAACTTCTGCAAAATCATTGGGCAAATATGCTTCAGGGTTTCTAATAAGTCCTGACAGGTGCCTCCCCTAACCTTTGGACTGTAGGGTGTTAACCATTCCTGAAGCACTGGGACTCCTAGTGTTTGGACAGAATCAAGAGTGAGACACATGGCTCTCTATTGTTTAGGACGAATGCAATTTATTTTTTTAAAATAACATCCTCAATTGTGTTAAAAGACAACCTCAATTTGTATCCACGGAATAAAGACTGGTCTGAGGAGACCCTGATAGTCCAGAGCTGCTTAATCAACAAATGCTTGGGAGTTTTTGTTTGTCTTTTCATCTTTTCCTGGATTTGAAGAGAATGGAGTCAAGTGGAATGTTGTCACTTTGCTGAGTGGGATCTGACATCTGAACAACTTCAGTCTCAGTGCCCAAATCTGGCCCTGAACCAAGAAATGACTGGTTTAAACCATTTGTCAGTAAGATACTAACTGATCACGTGGAATGTGCCTAAACAATACCATCTATAACTTGTTTTGGTATTTCTAATATGTTAGGGATATTTAAATGCTGAATGTTAAAGAAGCTTGGAGAGAATGTGTTGGCCCCTTACTGGTGGTCCACGCCTTTTTGCAAGGCCTTGGGTCTGTACAGAGGAGTTGCAGGCAGACAGAGCTAGACATAGTAATTAACTGAAGCCCAGGACTGATCCCCATGGCACCTCTCTTCCAATGTCTGTCTTGTTTGACAGTCAACCATGGATACTTGGGTTCTCAGTGCAGTGTTCTGTGCACCTGGTGATGCACCCTGCTTGTGGTTATTATGGCAAGAAAGTATTTCCCTTGTTTGTTTATATGGAAGGTGCACAGTATTAGGCCTATGGGTCTTCAAGAGGTTAAGTGGCAGCCCTTCCCAGATCCCCTCTTCTTTACTAATCCAATTGTCCTCCTAAAGGAACTAGAATGGTATGTCACTATATCTGCTTGAAAAACTCACGCCAGCTCGTTT
Organism: Cyanoderma ruficeps; assembly: GCA_008694505.1. Lineage (NCBI taxonomy): Eukaryota > Metazoa > Chordata > Aves > Passeriformes > Timaliidae > Cyanoderma > Cyanoderma ruficeps. Next base: position 35,997 of record VZDJ01000099.1, on the reverse strand, counting down.
TTCCACTGTGTTACCCTTTAAGTGCTTGTACATTTGTTCTGGTGTCCTGTCCTTCATTGCGGTATCTTTTTATGTGGAGTTTAGTCAAACAAATGTGTCCCTCAGTGCACTTCCTTTCACCACAGGAGTGGTGGGACAGGGTGAGTAGGAAGCAGTGGTAAAAGCACTGAGCAGAGGCAGGGGACCAGGTTTTTCTTCTGACCATTCCTTGGATCTCCTTTGTGACTTTTTCCCTGCTTCTTTTCTTTTCTGCTACTTCAAGAGAAGATAAGTGCTTACCACACAGCTATAGCATGACTTTTAAGTAACCCACAGCTCCTTAAAGCAGAACACACCTAGCACAGATAGCTGTGTGATTCTTTGGTTTGCTTTTATGTATGTCACATGACAGGAGGCTTACCTTTCATCCCCAGTTGCTAGGTCTCTGCCACCACTGCATGTAAATCAAGCACCTCAGTCCCACCTGTGTTTTCGGGGTTGTGCTGATTGTCAAGGAATGTGGGTTGTGTGAGATCTTATTTTCAAGTCTTGCTCCTGTGGAGGAAATTGCCATGTCTGCACCCACCAACAAATGGATGCTTGGCCATCCCACTGTGGTATTCCAAAGCAACTTTCTGCTTTCAGCTCCCAGGCAGTGTGACCTGTTCAGGACTGTGCCTTTTTGTCATGGTTCTCAGGCTCACTCAGTCTCCTGCTGACCCCTGATTTCTCTGATGAGTGGTTTGGCCATGGTAGACAGGGTTTAAGTGTAAATCCAGGGACTGGAATCTGACGGTCATCTCAGTGGAGCAACAATAGTTGGTAGGGTAACAGAGAGCCTGGAAAAGGTGAGAGCATGCCTGCAGTTTGAGGAAGTGCGGGTTGCAAGGAGGCTGTGTAAGGACACTGACAATGACTAATACATTGTCCTGTCTAGATGCAGACTTGTGTGGTTGGCAGCAAAACAAAAACAGCATGTCACCACAGGATACAGATGTGTTTCCACAAGTCACAATGAAACTAGCTGGCAGGCCTTTACAATTCATTTATCAAAGCACTTCCAGTTCCCATTTTGAGGCTACAGGCTAATTATAAGCATTTCAGGAACGATACACAGTGTTCAGCTCAAATTATATTCAGGTTTTTTTTTTTTTTTTAAATCTGAACAGTGTCTGTTTTGGTTTTGAAGTGATTAGCATCCTGGGAGGATATTTGAAAACATGCATCTAAAGTAAACACAACTTTTGTTGCTGATTTGGATCTTAAAAATATACAGAGATGTTAAGGTAAAGAATCAGTCCTCAATTCACAACTTAGATCCTGATTTGCCTGGGAAACCCTCATATACTTTTGTGTGGCTGTTAGAAGTCAAACAGTGGAAGCTGCTGCTGGCTGAGAAATGGTTTGTGGGATCTTACCCAAAGACAGCTTTATCTGAAAGCAGCCAGAAGCAGCAGTGCTGAAGAAGGGGTCACTGGCTGAACGGTCTGGCCCCAAACATGCTCATAGCTGCCATGACACTGAATATTGTTCTAAGATTCAGATCACAAGAAGTGCTGTCCCACCAGGCTTTAATAATGATATAAATTTCTTGTAAGCTTTGTATTTATTAGGATACATATGGGTATCCTAATACCCATTACTGTTGGCTATTAACAAAACAGTCCAGCCCTTATCAATTATGTTGCTGTTAGCCTCACCAGCTTGTTAGATTTTGCCACTTTTTCATTTTGGGGCAGAACTCAGTGGTTCTTATGTGTGTGCTGAGAATTCATGAAGGAGAAGAAAAGATTGTGTGTTGTTTTGGGGTTTTTTTGTGTGTGGTTTGGTGGATTGTTTGTTGTGGTTTTTTCTTTGTTTTGTTGTGCCTTTGAGCTTTGAGCACAGCCTCGAGTTATGTGATTCCTTCCTCTGTGCCGCTTTAAAATTATTTCAGGTTTCCATGGAAACTGTGGAATGCGATTGAGTAAATTTCAAAGCAATTTCCAGGCACTGCTTTTGGAGACCATGACAAATAGCAAATTTGTAAATTTGAAAGAAACCTCTTTGCCATCTTGCACAGCTGTAAAAATCTGCATGGTTCATCTGTGGAAGTGGCACTACCTTTCAAATGGTTGAGGGGAGAAGCCCTGAGCCTTCCACTTCTCACCTACAGACAATGAGCCTGGCCCCAACCAAAGACTGGGGCTCTGGGGAGGAATTTTCTCTCTCAGCAGCGTCCAGTTCCTGTGAGATCTGGGGAGGCACTGCTTCTGCCTCCTATTCCTAGAGAAAATCAGTCACATACAGAAACATATTGAATTTCCCGAGGCTCCTGTGAACAAATGTGGTGATAACTCCTCTTTATTGAGATGAAGGACGGCTTGTGCTCAGTATTCATGTGCATAACTTCCAGTGGAAGCCTGTGGGAGTTCAGCTTTCATGGGGATAGAGCTCTCTCACTTTGCATGATGTTTAGCAGCACCAATTGCTTTAATAAACAAGACCAGGTGGTTGGAATGCACACTGCAGAGGTGTTCCTTTTACAAGCAAAACAGCTGGTGTTTTTCCTATTTAAAAAAATCAGGTGATAGGAATAAAATAAGCTGAATTGTCAAAAAAATAATCATCAGTGAAGACAGCAAGGAATGATTAGTACACTCTAGAAATTTAGCTAACCAAAGTACACATGGGTGAGACTCAGGCATTTTTCTTGGTGGAAAATGGTTTCTGCAATTGTCTGTCCCATGGGCCCTGAGGACTGCTTTGATGGCAGGGAGAGGCAGTTTCTGTCTCTGTGCAGAAGGATCATCATTCTATTTGCCTGGCTGGTTTGGTGCTGATTGTTTGGCATTACCAAGTACAGTAGATAAAGATAAGTCGTTTGAAATGTTGCCACTTGCCAGTGTTGTTAATTGATGGCTCTGGTCTGTTGGGAAGCTGGATCCAGCCCTGACCACTGTGTGAGAGGCCACCAAGAACATGTCTCAGACTGATCATGCCTTTTCTGGTGCCTTTACTGACAAACACAGGAAAAGTGCTACATATGAAGCCAAGGCCCCATATGAGGAGGAGTGTGTGTATGATGTTTATGTGGGAAAGAGCAGGATGGACACCCAAAAGGAAAAAGGGCTGGACACAAGAATAAGATAAATGANTGTGTGTGTGTGTGTGTGTGTGTGTGTGTAAATCCCAAGCCTTAGAATTAGTGTGTAATTTTTTTTTTTAAAAAGGGAGGGAGAGAAGGGAGAAAAGAAAGAGGCTGAAGTCTAAAAAACCCACAGAAGTACAGGCAAAGAACCTAGGACAGGCATGAAGTTTAATGAAACTTTAATGAGTCACTGTTACTAACAAGAATGCCCACTGCTAATTTGTGTAAACGTGTGACCTGGCAGTGACACAGCCTCTCCTCTGTCTGGTCTCAGTCCTTTTGCTCTGGTCCATCTCCCTGCTCTAGGCTCTGGTCCTGCCCCACTCTCCTGTGCGGATAGCACAGGAACATTTCTGAGCATGTTCTCCACCACGGTACAAATAATTGATGTAACCTCATAACTAAAATAATCTATGTTGCCATAAGGATGCTGAGAAAGGAAATCAGCTTTTAAAGTACAGGTTTGCAGAGAAGATGTTGAGCGAAGAGCTTTCTCTGTTGACACAGTCCATATTTTGAAAATGGAGAATGAGGGTTAAAGAAAAACTGGAGTAGAATAAAAATTAAAAATAAGCCCTGATGTTAGCAGTTACTGTGCCTTGTGCACTCTTGCCAAAGAACTTCGAACCTGATGACAAAGCTGTATATAAACTTGTGCGATGAAATCTGAAGCTGGACAAACACAGCTTGGTTTTCATTTATAGTTTAAAGCCTGTAATCTGTCCAGCTTCACAAAGATCCTGACAAAGTCGAGCCAAGTTTTAGGAAATCTTCATTGAGTTATAGTTTCCAATGGAAACTATGCAAAAAGGATAGCCTTTAATGCCAAAGGAGACAAAAATTATGATTTTGACTGGATTTTACATTGTTTGGGAGTTGAAGTCTAAACTTAAAGTAAAATAAAAATAGCAGACTTCCGACCTACAAAAGAAAAACTTTATTTGACCCACAGATTTTTTTTTTTAACTATCTGTAGTCTGTATGTGAGTGTGAGTTTTTTTATTTACCACATTGCCAGAAATGACAATGGAAAACAGATTCTGCTCTGCCTCTTGTTTTCGTGTTAACAAACATCTGGAAACGCAGCTTGCGTAATAAATAGGCCTTAGAAAGTAGGCTTTGCTCTACAGGGTCTCTTTAGGGAATGGTTGTGTTAATGCTGGCTCTGCTTTAGAGGGCAGGGGGAAGTCAGCTGGATTTGTGTTTTTCTCTTGCAGATGTTGTGCTGGAAAAGGCCATGCATAAGTGCATTCTGAAGCCGTTGAAGGGTCACATTGAAGCGATGTTGAAAGAGTTTCATACCATGGATGGTTCCTGGAAACAACTGAAGGAAAACCTGCAGCTGGTGCGGCAGAGGAATCCTCAGGAACTGGGCGTGTTTGTTCCAACACCAGACTTTGTGGATGTTGAAAAGATTAAAGTCAAGTTCACGACTATGCAGAAGATGTATTCACCTGAAAAGAAAGTCATGCTGCTGCTGAGAGTTTGCAAATTGATTTACACTGTTATGGAGAATAACTCAGGTATGGTGCTGCTGGTAGTTCTGGTTCAGTGATACTTCATACCTGATTTGTCTTTTAGAGGAATCAGCCCATCTCATTCTGCAGACAGGTCTCCTGCTGAAGCTCTTGTAGCCTCTCCTTGCCCTTTTGAGAGGAAGTCTTCCTCTCTGCTTCTGACCTGCTATCTCTGAACTATCTGGCCACAGATCTTAAAAGCTCAGTCTGAAGCAGAGTTGTCATGCGTGGAGTGGGAGCTTCAGACAGAGTTAATTAGAGAAGCCCTCCCATGGTGCAGGAAGGACCCTTGTGCTTTCTAAACTTCTTCTCAGAGAGGAGCCTGGGTGCAGCTGGAGTCAGCCCAGACTTTCTCAATGGTTTAAGATCTAAGGAATTATAGAGGTGTGATTGAACCTTTGTACAACTTGGTCCTACAGGATTAAGGATGGCAAACCTTTTATAGTTATATAAAAATGAATTATTTACTATGATAAATGATTGAACAAAAAAATCTTAATCTGAATTATTTACTACACAGTGTAAAGTAAAAACTGTTAGTATAGTCTAGTATAGTATAATGCACTATATCAAAACAATTTTAATAAAAAAATTGTATTAAAGCTAGCAAAAAGACCCAAAACAATTACTGAGTAGAGATTGACAACTGAGATTGACAACTGGGGGGGGAAATCTGGGGGGGGAAATCTCTTTTGCTCAGCCTCCAGGAGTGGCTGTGAGGGGCGTTCCCACCCAAGGGAGGAGTCTCCCCACACACTCCAGGAAGGGATGTATTAGAAGATCCTGTTGTTTGGAAGTGGGACTGGGCTTCTAGAGTACAAAGTGATTGACTGTAGAAGTTATTGACTGTCTGCCAGATGTCTCCATGCCAGCTGTGTTAGCCTCTGTGTTTTTAGATAAGGATACTTTACTCTATTTGCCACATCCCTGTCAAGATGTTTAACTTTGGAGTTGATGAGTCCGACTGGGTTTAGCATGATTCAACACCAAAAGCAGCATGACACCACTTGTTCACCACTGATAGCTTTGCAAAACAGGGCCTTGTTTTACCTCCTTCATGGCAGAGCATCCTACAGATGTGAGGCAGTTGAAAAAGAGCAGCTTTCCTTGACTTTAGGCTTTTGAAGTTGCCTGGCAGAAAGGCTGTCCCGTGAGCCTTGATTTTAACACTGATTCTAAATGAGTATTTTTCTGCAAATTGTAATAGAGGTAACACCATATATTTACCTATTGTGATTCAATAGCAGGTATGCAATATGACAACTATAATGGTTTTGTCTTAATAGGTGGAGGAAAGCAGCCTCTAATCCAGTATTTTTGGCTTGCTGTGCCACTGAATGTTCTCATTTGGACACTTTCTGTCATGCTTTTGGAACAGAAATGACAGCTATTTCTGCACTGTAGCAAGAATCCAGAAGTGCCTTTGAAACCTAAATACTGAAATGGCACTACAGACTAGTCAAGACTTGCTGAGCAGTCAGTGGTGTAAAATGCTGTGCTGGATGGCATGAATTTATAGGTGCAACTCTGACATTCTCTCCTGCACACTGCTATGACAGGTCATGAGCTAAAGTGTAGCAAAACTGTGGTAGTGGGAGATTTTTTTCCCCTAAGTGAGTATAAGCTGCTGCAGGTGCTTGGCAGCTTTCTTTCTAAGGAAGCACTGCATGTGCAGCTGGCTCTGGTGCAGATCAAGACACCTACTTTCTTTGGAGATTTGAGATAATTGGTGAAAGCTTGTGGCTGTTAAAGCCCCCCAGGTACTTTTACAAGATTTAGGATTGAGCTCCTGCCCAGCTTATTTTAGCATTTCAAAATTCTGCATTTTAAAAGTAGATATAGGGATGTTGGCCTGAAGTTCTGTAAACTCCTCTCTCTGTACTGTGACGTTATTGCATTAAGGTATTTCCAACATGCAGAAGGAAAATACTCAGAGGCGGCTGCTGCTGGTGAAGTGCTGGGAGACTTGGGCTCAGATGTGGCAAGTGCTCAATGTGCTGTCATGTAAAGTTGGTTAAACGTGGCATTGAGCCAGCAGCTGTTTGAGTATCTATACTCCCAGTCTGCTAAGTATGGTAGCTGGGGTGTGTGTCTCAGCTGGTGTCACTTGAGTTTCACCAGAGTTGTAAGCTGGCTCCTGCTCGGTGTGTTCTGAGTGACCATTGCATCCGTTCTGCAGATCCGTTGTGCCAGACCCAGAAATCTGGCCTCATGGGGATTTCTGAACAGTAAGTCAAAATGCAGGGAAAGTGCCAGGAACACAGACGGGCCTAGGTACGGCACAGTCTTTGTGGATCACTGTCACTCCACGCCCTTATAGTCTCTCCCCATCTTTCTTGTAGGCTCCCATCAGGTACAGGAGGCCTTGCTCACTGGTGTTTTTGACAATTATCTGTCAAGAAAATGAGTTGAGTTTTGTTGTCAAATCTAATAGGTTTTTATATTCAGGTTTCTCTGCTGTGGCATTCATACTCAGAGACTGGTATATGTGTCTGGATGCTTCCAGAAAGTGGATGCAATCCCCAGATGTATAAAGAAAATGTCTATTCATCACCACTTAGGCAATGGTAGCAATGCAGATGAAGGTCAAGCAAGACTGGCTTGGCAGCCTTTTCACCAGTTCACCAGTTGAGCTGGTGCCAGGGTGAGTCCAATCTCTAAAATTCCCTTGAGTGCCTCAAGGTGTGCATCATAAGATTTGTGCTTGTTTGAGGGACAGGATTGAGCTGGTCTCCTGTGCAGTGAGTGTCAGGTGATGTTCTGTATTGCTGCACACTGGTGACTTTAGGGGGGTCTGGAGTAATACAGACATGCTGGGTAGAGAAGGCACAAAAGAGTGCTTTCCTTTCAAACATGGGAACTGGTAAAAAATGTGTGGTTTGTCTCTCATTGCTTGTGTTCCCTTCAACCCAGGGAGGCTGTATGGAGCTGATGACTTCTTGCCTGTGTTGACATATGTGTTGGCCCAGTGTGATATGCTGGAGCTGGATACTGAAATTGAATACATGATGGAGTTGCTGGATCCATCCTTGCTGCATGGAGAAGGTAATCTATTTATTTTTACTAGAACTGCCTGAAGGACTATTGCGGGGGTGTTCTTCCTTGTAGCTCTGTTGCTGTTTCCCTTGTTTGAGTAGCAGTCCTATGAAGGGGAGACCTAATGACAGTGATGTTAATAGTGTAACAAGAGAATGTCATCATGATTTCCACTGCTGGGTAGCTTACAGACACAAGCCCCAGCGGCCTTAAAATCTGCTACTGTGTATTGCTTTTGGAGCAAATACGTTGTTTCCAACCCATTTTGACTCCTCAGGCAAACACATGCACTGTGCAGGCCCCAAAGGGCCTTAACCTTTTGTGCCTGAAAATTAACTGAGAGGATTTATGGGGCAGCAGCGCAGCAAATTGTGAGGCATATGATGAGACTTGGGTAAGGTGCTTTGTGAAGACTTCTGGGGGACTTCTTTGCACCTTTGCAGAAATGCTTTTGAGAATATTGCCCCCTTTTAGTGATCTTTGCTTCTTCGCAATATTTGCTTCTCACAAAGTATTTTTATGAGCCCAAGCAATGTGTTTCCTGAGGCATTTCTTGAATGAGGGCTAACGTCTGCTAGAGGCAAGGAAGTCTGCCTCCTTGCTGTTTCCATGGTAGTATTTTTAACAAAGAGGTAGTATTTTTAACAAAGAAGTTTTCTACAAGGCCCTGGTAGGCTCCAGAATCTGAAAGGTCTGTGAGAAAGTTTGAGGGTTCTTGCAGCCAAGCTTAGCTGTGTGTTTATGTATATGTGTGTGTTTCCTATTCCTGCTATATCTTGGCTTTCTGAAATTGCCATATCCTCTTGCATGCCAGTATGCCTGGGAGAATTCATGCCACAGTTCTTCCAGTTTGGCACTAGTCTGTTCCATGCTTGGTGTACAGAGCATGCTTGAGTGCATTGTTAGGAATCTTAACATGAAAAATACATGAGATGTGAAGCTGGAGGTCATTAACATGCTTGAAAAGCAGAAAGGTTTACTGGAATATTAAGTCTTGTTGTTTTGAATGCATCAAAGAAAGTCTGTCTATTGGCTGGGCCTGTCATTGGCACTAGCTCAGCTCTGCTGTGCAGAAAAAACGGTGTAGTGCTTTGGGGTAGTGCATTTCGACTGTAATGTATTGTCCAATTTGTCTAATGGGTCTTGCATGAATTCTATGTGTTCATCTTTTTGCAAAGCTAAAGGCTGAGAGGGGATGCTGTCAGTAATACAGAAAATACTACTGTGGGTATAGAATGCATCTCTGAATGCCTCTGAATAGACTGTGCTGCCTCTTAACTGAACACTCCCACCCAAATAGTTGACTCAAAAAAGACAGACAGCATGTCTTTTGTTTCTCCTGGTTGCTGAGGACTGTTACTGGTTGATAGTCTTTTACTTTGTAATCTGCAGCTTCTTTTGGACATTGGCAACTCTGTTGTGGCTTTAATTTGTTCTCTACTCATGTAATAAAGGGGGAGTGTGCAGGACTGTACACACCATCTCCTGAACTAGTTGGACATTCTGGGGAATGCTGTGAAGGTGATAGTTCAGTAGTTGTTTTAAAAATAAAAGCAACTCTTCGGGATGATTCCAGAGTATGAGTCTCACACTCTGTTGTTTTATTGCCAGTGAGGGTGGTTGCTTTTAAGTTGATGAAGAGTGTTAGATAGTTTTTTACTTTTTTCAACAGCCATGTTTATTTCATCCACCTCTGAAGCTTGTGAAAAAACCAAAATACTGTTAGAAAATTGTTTAGAATAAAACTGGTGTTCCAAGAGTGGAGGAGTAAACACTCCAGAGTAAAGGAGTGACAGGAGTAATTTAAGGACATGGCTTTCCTCAGAAGGAGTGGACCCAGCCATTGGGACTGCTGTGTAATATGGAGCACATGCAAGCCCTTCATGTCTCTGAGAACACACTCTCCAGTGTTGTGCAGGCCAGGGAGGGTTTTCCTTTCATGTGTAAATATTCTGGCAACTTTCATATCTGTGTGTATTGCTGGGTGCCTCTTCATGTGTATTTATGTATATCAGAGAAAACTGCCTGTACTTGTGACTGACTTGTGACCACTCTGAGAAGTTCTTCCCTTGTTGTCCTTCACAGGAGGCTATTACTTGACAAGCGCTTATGGAGCACTTTCACTGATCAAGAACTTTCAGGAAGAACAAGCTGCCCAGCTGCTCAGTTCCGAGGCCAGAGATACTCTCCGGCAGTGGCACAAGAGGAGGACAACGAACAGGACAATACCTTCAGTTGATGATTTTCAGGTAGAGCTTAGGGCTGAAATAGAAAATGGGATATTTGTGTTGGAAATTCCCCTTTGAGAGGTATGATTCATAGCAAATTCCCTTGGAGTGGAGTGAAACAGTGCTGAGATTATGGCTGGCAAATTTGCCTTGATTTTGAAGTCTTTGCACTTTTTATCAGTCTTTGCAGTTTTTATCAGTTTCATTATGATGGTCTGAAGAAAACACTAAATAATAGAGCTTTCTTACCTTCCCTTTTAAGTCATGTAAAGCGAGGACAAACTGCATTGTGTCTTAGATTCAGCTTTTTTGCACGCTTTATTGTTCAAAAGATCAAATCTTGATTTCCAGGTGTATAAATGAGCCCAGCTGCCCAGTAGCCAGTGGTGACATAAAGCAGGTAGCAAAGAGGAGAGGTGGGAGAAATGTTCCCCAACAGTTCTGAAGTCTAAGCAGGCAGCAGAGTTCTGTAATGTGGATGTCCTCATGTTCGTTTGTGTTTTGGGGATTTTTTTCCCCCTGTATTTTGTACTGCTTTTCCAGAGTAGGGCAGTGCCTTCAACTGGAGAATAACAAAGCAGTGGTTATTACTTCATCTTCTGAATGCAGGCCTGCATCTTTTTCACCTGCTTTGGACTGACTGTTAAGGTGCAGCAGCTTGTGCACTGAAAGAGGGAGGGTGTTGGAAGTGGGAAGAGAGGATTTACTCCTTGGAGTTCAGCTGTCTGCAGTTAGGAAGAGGAGAAGCAAATACAAGCAATTCCAGTGCCCAAAGCCCGTCCATCTCCCTGGGATCCACGTTCTGTTCTGCTGACCTGTATATAGGTGCCAGATTCCAGCAGCTGGAGTCTTTGTTCTTTCTGGCAAAATTCTGCACTTTGTATAGTAGCATCTAGCACCTTGTATTTGTGCTGGGTGAGGAAATGACAGAAGATTCTTTCTGCAGGATCTTGTAGGAAGTTTCATCTTCTCTTTCCCTGCAAATGAACTCAGTCCAGGCTCAAAGTTCACTTGGATGCAGGAAGATGCAGGGGGCAGAGAAGAGCTGTCACCAAGTGTGTCAGGTGCTTCTCCTGCTGTTGTCTCTTTCAAAAGAGAGCCTCAAATCAGTGGATCCCACCACCGCCAGGACATGCTTGGCACAAATGCAAATGTTTTGCTGTCTCTTCTCAGAATGGTGATTTTCTCTCTTCTCTCTCTGAGTCTTGCAGTCCTGAAAATGGAGCACCTTCCCTACAACCAGCATGGAACACACCTGCAGCTCCAGTCATCTTTCTCCCAGGGAAGCAGGTTGTGGTCATGGCATTTCTGTGTTGCAGTCTCACAGCCTTGCTCGCTCTTAAGTCCTCGAGGCTGTCTTTCCACCTTCCCCAAATGAATGGAAAAGCAAAAACCCCAGTATTTTAATGATAATGAAATACAGCTTTCTGATACTATGGAAATATTTTTGATACTTAGTCTATGATTTACAGGCATCTGTAAAGAAACTTCAGTCTTTCCTTCGAGCAATCCTGTCCATCTAAAACCTCCTGCATTTTAAAGCAGGTCTTGTGTGTGTAGCTGCATTAAAAATTAAATCTAGTGTGTTCTGCCCTATCTGGGGCTGGGGTTTTTCTACAAGTTCTTCAAACCAGGTAAAAAAATGGCTTCAGTCAGGTTCAGTCCCAATTTTTAAAATCTGTTGCAGAGCTTCAGTCTTTCAGTCTGCATGGTATAAAGAAATACTTGATTAGACAAGAGTGCTCTTTGGAACTTGAGTCATGGGACTCAACTTGAGTCATTGGAACGTTCTTCTCAGTCCTACCTTTTAACAGCTTGTTTCTGTGAAATGTAAACATATCCAGCATATGAACCATGGGTGCCAGTTAAGTTAATAAACAATTCTTTCTCACTGTAATTTTTTCCACCTCCTTCAATCTTACTGCATTTAGTCTTCAATTCCAGCTGTTTTTCTTTTGAAACTGTCTCTGGTTTAAAGAAATTTTAGGAGAAAACTCTCTGGAATGAACGTTTCCTCTAAAGAAAATGGGGTTTGGCACTCCCTTACCACAAATATAAAGGAATTTCTTGGATGAAAGTGACAAAAACCTGTTTATTTAACAGAGTGCCTGCAGGGCATGGGAAAAAAAATGAGTAACTGTTGGGTATTGAAGCTCCCCGCTGTGGAGGAAGCTGGTGGATTTAGAGTTTTCTCTTTAGCTGGCCCGGCTTCCCCCCCGAGGTCCAGAGCTGGGGTCTGGCGTCTGGCTCCCACCAGTGGTCTGGTTCTCAGACCAAAGTTGAGCCAAGCAGTTCCAGAGGAAGCCACAGACGTCATTGGAGGATTGTTGTTGCAGTCCTGGGAAAACTACTTGCCTCAGCTAACAAAAACTAAGGTAGCCAAAAGTAGAAATGTAACTCCCTCTGCACCACAAAGCCGAGCACAGGGGAGAGCAAGTGCCTGAACACAATGCCAGAGTTCCCCTGGCTCCCACCCCTCCCCTGGACCCAGCTTAGAGCTCCAGGGCCCATTTCTGGGCATAATGTAGACAATAGGGGAATACGGTATTATCATAAAATCACTCCAAGACAAAAACAAACAGGAAACTGCATTTTCCTATGGGGCCTATTTAGAATGTATGTGTGTTAGCAGAGCTGTGGGCATGCATCAGTTTCTGTGGGAGGAAAGATCCAGCTTTTGCCTCTAAGATCATGCTCATTTACTGGAATGCTGAAGAGTATATTTTCTTTCTGAATCCCTGTAAAAAAAAATTAAATGCTGCCCCGTGAAGCTGGGTTAGGCTAGGCTTAAGACCAGGTTGCAGCTCACAGGATGGCCATAATGTCCAGGAACCACCAGGGTGTGTTTCAGAGCTAGAGCAGGGAGAAAGGCTTGCTTTTTGTTGCTGACTTTTCAGTTTTCAGAGCCTGAGGATTTTACGAGTTCCTGATGTCTGCTTTCTTGGTTCCACAGAACTACCTTCGTGTTGCATTCCAGGAAGTTACCAGCGGCTGTACGGGAAAGACTTTGCTAGTAAGGCCATATATCACTACCGAAGACGTGTGTCAGCTTTGTGCTGAGAAGTTTAAAGTGGCAAATCCAGAAGAATACAGGCTGTTTCTTTTTGTTGATGACACCTGGCAACAACTGACAGAGGATACCTACCCTCAGAAAATCAAGGCAGAGTTGCACAGCCGTCCACAGCCTCAGGTCTTCCACTTTGTCTACAAGCGCATTAATAGTGACCCGTATGGGGCCATCCTTCAGAACAGCAACGACTCGGCTACTTAAAACCAGCAACTTGTCATTTTTATGTCTGTTCCATGGTAATTGTTACAAACATCTTCGTTGGCTGCCTTCCTTAGGAGCTAAAACCTGTTTTAAACCTGAAGTGTCTGGTAAAACATGTGCTGACATTTCTGACACTGCTTACAAGACCCAGGCACACTGTGCGCGTGGCCAGTTATGCAGAATATTCCACCAGCATTTCTGAGGAGACAGCCCACGAGGCTGTATTTCTTGTACCACGGGCTCTTTTGCAGCATATTCTACTGTGGCCTTTTACACATCTTGGTTATAGTGTGCAAAATATGATTTTCTTCCACTCCTTGTTTCCACAGCTGTTATTTGCATTTGAATCCATGTGCGAGATGGGTGGGTTTGTGAACTGGCCGAGATGAGCTCAGTTCCGCCAGCAGGAGTTTGACAAGACTGTCCGATGCAGGGCATCAGTTCACTCAGCATTACCTGGATGGTTGCATCCTTGCCAAATTTTTTTTGATTACAGAAAATCATCATGTTTATATATATATTAAAAAAAAAAATAGATATTTTATAGCAGTTGCAGGTAAACTGTCAGGGTTGGTTTTTGAAATATTTTTTTAACTATGAAATATTCTATAATTATGCATGTGATTTTTAACATTTAATACACAATAAATCTCTTGCTGGTTTTAGAGTCTTGCACTGCAAGTCTGTTTGGTTTCTCTTCCTTCCCTGTTCCAGGAGAGTTCTTAAGAAACTTCTGTACCCTCGAGGCAGTTTTGCTGTCTGTTCTCAATTGTCTTCTGAAAATTAGACCATTTTATTCATTGTGTTATGCAAAACATTTCTCAGCCTCTCATTACATTCATTCTGAGCACACTGAGGGGAAGAGAACAGATAAACGTGAATTTTCCCTGAGAAAGGAGAACAGGGTGTTCACTGGTGGCACAGGCTGGGGTTAAGGCTGAGCAGCACCAAAGCTGGAGCACATCATCCATTCAACTTTCATCTCAGGTTTTATCAGGGACTTCATGGCCCTGCCAGGAGACAGATGTTAATTAATGAGTCCAGGCCAAGCCGTGACAGTAACCTGTTCTGTTTAAGCTGGTGTTTTTTTGACACATGCGTCAGCCACACTCACTAATGAGTTCTGGGGTTTGATCCTGATTTTCTTTCAGCCTTATATCCAACTATCATCCCTTTTTCTTCTCTCTGTCCAGTGAGTCTTTGTATTCCTTTGTCCTGTGTGCTCCCCCTCCCATTCCCTTTCACTACTTCACTCTCTCTTGTTCTTGTTTTCTTTTAAGAAATAAATACTCAATATTTATTTAATAAATGCTGCTCAATCCTTTGCCCTGTTCTGTCCTACTTTTTGTCTCCCTCCCTCCTTGCCCACATCCTTATCTTTCCTTCTGTTTGCCTCTTTTCTTTCCTTTGTTCGGCGCCATGACTATATTTCTATCTCCCTCTCACTGTCATTTTGCCTGTACCTGTCTGCATCTGCTGCCCAGTCCTTTGCCCATCCCTGTGTTGGGCCTTGCCTGCCGTCCCCCCACCGGCATGTGCCATGGTCATTGCCTCTCTCTGTCCTTGTTTACATCTTTGTATTCCTCTGTCTTCACTGTGTGTTTGGCACACTTTCTTTTTCTCCATCCTTCTCCATGCCTCACTCGTGTTCCTCTTTTATTCTTGGTGGCTCTGTGGTGCTCCCATGTGCCATTGTTTCTCACTGGATCCTTCTGTGCCATTCACTGTCCCTGTTCTTTCTTAATCCCTCTCTGTCATGCTGCACATGCCAGGTTTGGGTTTTTTTTCAATTTCATCCTGCACCCCGTTCTTCCTTTTCTTCCTGTGTCGTCTCTGCTGTCACTCCCTCTTTCTTGCCTCTTGCCTGTGACAGTGGAGCTGGGGAGGAACTTAAACCCCTCTGGGGACTGCCCCCCTTGCTTGTTGCTGCATAGTCCCTTTTTGGGGGGATGTACATGTGGAAAGGGCTTGAATAAAGCACCACGCTGCTGTCCAGGGCAGTTTAACTCCTTCTGTGCCGCCTTTGGGAGTGAGGAAAAAAGGTTGAGGGGGAGTGGATGGAGACTCAGGGGCTCTGATGTAATTTGAGGCATCCTAACGCCCCTAAGAGAGAGCCACGCTGCAGGGGAGGAGCAGGTGAGTGGGGAATGAGTGGGGGATCATGCAGGGTGCCCTCCACCAGAGGGACCCAAAGCTGCCAGAAAATTCACAGGGAGGGGTGGGTGTGGAATACTAAAACCTTCTCAACTTTTTCATTTTTATAGGTATTGGCAAAGAATAGTACTTTATCTCTAAATTAATTTTGAAATAAGCCCTCTGTATCTACTCTATTGTATACAAGAAACTAGGAAACCCTGGCTAGAGATGGCTAGAGATGGCTAGTAGTTTTGAAAATCATGGCATAACATTTTAATCTAGGAATGAACCAATCAAGTGCCCTGAAACCATAAGAACAGATGCTGGGGGAGAAGGAAATAGGTTCTCTGGCAACTTCTGCCTCCGTTTTCTGGCTGTGCCCAAAGTGCGTCGCAGCCGCGGGTTGAGCTCGGTGACAGTACTGCCGCCTTGTGGTCAGAGGTCGGTACTGCCACTGTCTCTCGAGCCAGCACCCTCCCTCCTCGCTGCTGGGTGACGCGGGACAGCGGCGGCGGGCTCCGTGGCTGCTGAGTGTGGAGGTGAGGAGTGGGAGCGAGCGGCAAGCGGGCTGGTGTCTGTAAATAGAGGAGTGAAAGAGAATTACGAGTGCAAAGGGACACGGCCGGGCTTGAGCGGGGTGGTACGGCCCTGTGTGGAGTGGCCGCCGTGCGGGGCAGTGACTGAGAAGGATGACAGCAGAGGGGGCGGCCCGGTGGGGCCGGTGGGTGGTGGGGGCGCGGTCGCAGCACGCCGGGAGCAGCGGGTGGGCGAGCGGAGTCAGAACAGAGCTTCCCCTTCGGGTGCCCCTCTCAAGGTGGCGGAAGCGACCACATTCCCGGACCATGCAGAAGCCGGGTCAGGCTCCGGCCACACTCAAGATGGCAGCCGTAGCAGGCCCTCGGCAGATACGTCAGCGTCGCTGCCTGCCGCCGCTTGCGTGGCTGCCACCTGACTCCAGCGCCGCTGACCCCACTGCCCATGTCCTCGCGCTGGGAAAGGCAGCGGAAAGTCGCGCCGAAAGTGCGGGGTCGGCATCGGGGCCAGGTTCAGGCAGTTGACTAGACAGACACCTTTGTGAGTAGCATGGGGGGCCTTAAGGGTGCGACAACAAAGATGGCACCTCTACCGAAAGTGACTTCGGCCAGTACCCAAGATGGCGACGGAAAAGGGCGGAAGTAACGTGATGTCGCATTCAAGATGCTGGCCCAGCACGCTACTTGTTTGACCTTCCAAAGATGGCGGTAGCGCATGCATGCGCCTCGGGTAGGGACAAAAAAGGGCGAGACAGCAAGGGTCCGGTACCGTCTAGTCGGCTGCCTGCACGGGAATCCGATGCCGACGCCGTCCCAGCGCGATTTTCCACGGCTGTTTCCAGCTGTGCAGACACGGGCTGTGGGCTCAGTGGTACCGGGGCCTGGCGGGAGGCGGGCAGGCACTGACAGGCAGTGGTGGCGATGCTTCAATACCGCTCGCACTGCACTGTGCTTCTTCCCTCCTACGAGAGGACCCCACACCGTGCCGTGCTGTGCCGTCCCGTGCTTCTGCCTCCCCTTCTCCCGCCGTTCCTCCCCCCTTCTCCCCTCACCGCTCCCCTCTGGCTTGGGAAAATGGAGGAAAACACAAGATCATCAAGGAAGAACAGTCGGCGGAGCTGCCTGAGCCATCCTCCTGCCCACAGGGCGGCAGCTGCCCGCAGCCGGCAGCACCCAGTAGGAGGAGGCAGCTGCTCTCTGCCAGGAGGTGAGAGGTGCGGGGGACACGGTTTGCCGAGCAGGGTTTACCAGGTAGAATTTCAGCTCCCCGCAGCTCTGGATGAGTGCTGCATGGAGTCTGGGCTGAGCCAGTTGGAAGCGGGGGGTGCTGTTCAAGTCCCCAGGAGCTGCTGTTGAAAGAGCAACTCACAGTGTAATAAAAAGTGCCAGGAGACCTTCTGCTCCCTTTTTAAGTCTATGTTAAGAAGGTAGCCTAGAGGTGGGGGCTCAGGGTGCGCACCGCCGCCACCGCTCCTAATGGTCGACGTTCAGGAGCAGGATCACACAGGCCTGTCGTCACAGGCAGGACTGGAGTCTCTGTCCTCGCAAGGATCATCCAAATACCTATCTTTGCCTCAGTAGTGTAGGGATGGTCTTCCTGCTTGGGTGCTATTCAGGTCGTGGCAACTTGCTCGTTGTGCTGAAGCCAATACCTCTAGCCTCCTTAGCCCTTACTGCTTCCATGTTGTGGTCTCCTTGATGTCCTTTTGGAGTGGTTCATTGTCCAGGGCTGTTTTATTCTCTGGCTGCAGTACGATTTTAAAATGCGCACAGGCACAAGTCCTTATGGGTAATGCGGAAGTCTGTTCTAGGGAGCAGCAGCTGAATTACCCGACAGGTTAAGAGGGAATGAGTGATTACAGTAATTAAAGGCAAAGGGATACAACAGATAAAACAGGTAAAAACTCTTTCTTACATTAACTCGGGGTTGAATTGGGGGTTAGAAGCAAAACAACTACAGAACAGTTAAGTATATAAACAGGGACCGTGAACTTACACCAATTTTATTCATAACAGCATCAGCCTCGTGTTGTCTGTGAAAGCAGCTCTAGTATTTGCAGCCATATGCAGTTTCTATGAGATTTGCAGCAAATGGTGCTGTTTCAGGCTGGGAGTGCTTGGTTCCCTGAGTGGGAAGGTGCTTGATGTAGCCAAGCTGAGCCGTTTCCAGCAGTTTCTGAGAATTCCAAGCCTCCCGTCCTTATGATTCTTGATACAGTATTTAAATAGTTACTATCAGGTTGAGACAACATCAAGTGGATTTGTTAAAGTGGCAGAAATGGTTTTTTGCCTGGAAGTGTGTTGGGATAAGATGTTGTATTGTGTTTTGTAATAATGGTTTGCCCCTTTGTCCCTTTGTTTCTTGAAAAGTGTTATGTCCCAGGTTTATCCCTGCCCCTCTTTACTGTCAATCATCTTATATCCTTCCCAGCCTCCTCCTCCGAGTCCTGTCTGTCACTTGGTTGCTCCCCCTGGCTTCTGGAAAGTTCGGGGAAGGGCATGGAGTGATAGGCCAAGAATAGAGGAAATTCCTCCCTTGGTGTTCTCATTGGTTTCCCTGACAGTCCCTCTAACCCTCGTTCACTCCTACTTTTCTCTCTATTGGATAGAGGTTTGATCCCTCCTTCTGTACTTCCCCTGTTTATAAGTTGCTGTCTCCCCTGTCTCATTGCTCAGCTGGAGCTGCTCCCCTGAGGCTCACACCTCTGTCTGGGACTGAATAAAGGTCTTTGGACTTTGCCCTCCAGCTGAGTTGGACTCCTTCGTTCCCTGTTGTGGTAGGCCTTTCCCGTGACAAAGGGAAGGTTCCCTTAGCTGCCCCTCTGGTTCACAAGATCCAGAGGAGTGTCTCCTGCATGTCTGCAGTGTCAGGCTAGCCCGTGTGGACAGAGACACTGCTCCGTGAGGGACACCGCGACACTAAGCAACCCTCCTTAATGTCAGAGTGACTTGGTCTTCCTTTTTTTCCCTTTTTTTCTTTCTAGACTGCTGACCATTGGGGAGACTATTTGAGATAAAGAAATGAAAGGCATAAGGGAAGCTCCACGCCCCTGAGGGAATGCTTTAGGCGTGTGTAGCTTCTGAACCACACCAATAATCCTGGCTCCCACAGAAGCCTTCCAAAGCTGGAAGGGACAGGGAAGAAAATTCCAGGAGCAGGGGGAAGTGCTTTCTCCCAGGTCTGTGTTGCGGTGCATTTGAGATTTACCCAAGTCCTGCATGTTTATGTTACTCGTTTCATAGTGGTTTGTCCCTATACCCCCATTCTCAAACCCCCTTGGCCTTTCCCAGGTGATGGGTCCTGCCAATCACTCTGCATACTGCCCAGAAGCCTGGAAAATTCTGGTGGAACTGCACAGTGATTTGGCAAGTTCTCGAGTTCCCCCTCCCTCTTTTATGTATAGATTATTCTGTTAATTGTCCCCTGATCTGTCTACGCCCCCAGTACTTAAGCCAAAACCCAAGGGCAAGAACTCACTTCATACCTGGGGAGTCCTCTGGGTGAAATGAAACCTGGTTGCTACCCATGTGGGAGTCCTCCTTTCTTCCATGCCGTTTGCCACACTTCTGCCTGAGGTTCAGACCCAAGAGACTAAAAGGTACAAAGTTGTACCCCTGAATGCAGACTCAGTGAGTGAGCTAGCCAGTAAGCAGCCCCGAACACCCGCAGATTTGGACAGCATTGAGGTCGGAACAAGTTCAGAATACTCCTTGTGCCTCTCCTGTTTCCAGCCCAGGACTAAGTCAGTGTTCCCTGAGTGGCTGCAGTTCCCTGTATCTGGAGGGGGGATGCCTATGCTGGAGAGCAGGAGAAAGGTCCCTGCTGGTTGCTGTGTCCTCGGTGGGCAGAGAATTGCATCAATTCTGCCTCCTTTTGAATGAGTTGTTGTAATAAGTCATCAGCAGGGACCGCTTTTAGCCAGCTTTAGTTAAGTTTCTTTTTCACAGGTTTCTTGTTGTTTTGATCCTGACATTGCCAAACCCTTAAGTTTGCTAAATTAACCCTGAAAAAGTTCAACAAGCTAATCCTGAGGGAACTGAGGATTGGCTAACTGGAATCTTGTAGCCCTTGGAGGCCAAATTGGATTCATCCCCTGATTCTGGTGCCAAAGGAAACTCTAAGTTAAGACTGTTATAAATGAATCAGCCAAATTTAAAAATAAAAAAATAAAATTTATTTCTCGCGTGACAACGAATATGAAAAAAAGCAAACAAAAATTACAGCCATGAAAAGGGGTCAGTTCGATTCTGGGTATCGACACTGGGTGAACGTGGGACAGGCCTCTATCACATCTGCCCCCCCTCCGTTCACAAAGTCCACCACAAAAAGTCCAGTTTTGTATTTTTTAGTTTCCCTGAGGCTGGATTTTCTTTGTCCAATAGTCCATGTATTAGTATTCATCTGTCTCCTTTTGGGATTCTGATTCTGGTGAATAGTTTTCCGGGGACATGCTGATGAACAGATGAGATTTCCGAGAAGCCATCACTGATCCCATCAAGCTTATTCTTGGTCGTTAGGACCTCCTGATGGCTCATCTCCGAGGACGCCATGATTCCTTTTTATTTGATGATTTCTTTTCTATCTGCTTTATCTTTCTTTGGGTGTCTCCAGCCTTCCCAGAATTCCCTTTTGTTTTCTTTGTACGTTTCCAGTCTCTCAGGGATGCCCTTATACCTTGTTTTATTTCTTACTACATTTTTATTTCCAGCATGAATTAATGCAGTCTTATAACAAGACTGATCAATATAGGAAGCAGTTCTCTCAAGGAAGTCAGCTTTCCAAGCCTTTGTTCAGGATCCAGAAGAGATGGGAATGCCCTTGGCAGAAAATTGCCTGTGAGGCAAAGCAAGCTTCAAATGCCTGTGAGCAGGAAATCCAAGAGAAATGGCTGCTGGCTCCTGGCACCCTGGGCTTGCCAGGCAGATTTTGTACTGGATCGCAAGGCAGTTTTCCTGCCTCTGCTGGGGGTGGCACTTGCATCCGACTGGAAAGGGGAAAGGAAAAAATTCCTCTCCTTCCCTGGGACAGCACTGGAGTGGGAGTAGCTTGCCCTTTATCCTGGAGTTATCCTGCTTCTGCCCAAGATCCCTCTGGTACCATGTGCTTTCTGAGCTCCCAGCACTGATGGATCTAAACAAGGAGAACAATCTTTGCTCCTTCTCTTCTCCATCCTTGATGTTCCCAGGCCCTGCATCTCCCTGGCTATTCCCTGTCTGACTCCTCATCTCCATCTGACCTTCTCCTGGGCACATCTGGGCCTGAGATGTGTTTAGCAGCAAATCCATTCCTTTAAAGGAAGCCATGTGCAAAGAGCATCAGCTGCAGAGAAGTCTTTAGAAAAGAAATGCAGATATGCAAAGAAAGGCTCTGTCTTCCTGTGTTTCCTGTCAATTTTTTTTGTCCAGTTTTGGAGGTCTTTCCCTCTGTGCTTCCGGTGATCTGGGCGTGTCTCTTCTTTTGTCCAGGTCCAGCGCCAAAGGATTGAACAACTGACAAGCGGAGTCTGGGATGAGAATGGTTCTGCAAAAATTGAGGAAACAACACTAGAAGAAAAATTAGCATCCTTTGAATGCTGGGAAAGGGCACTTTTCTATTAGATTTGGTGCTATCTCTCCTTTTTTATGGCTTAAACCCCATGGTGAACAATCCGAGCTGAAAGATGAGATGCGGGAGTCTTTGATTCCCCAGTGGACTTAACTTCCCTTTTCTCCTCTCTTTCAGGACAGGGAGGACCACTGAATTTGTCCCATCCTTGCCAAGAGCTTGGGTGTTTGAGCAGCCAAACGTAACCTGGTCCTGTCCGTGGTGGTGGGTACCCTCACAGATTCCTCTTCTCTCTGCTGTGACGAACCCTGTAAGGAATGCCGTTTCCAGCAGCCTGGTCTGCTGGAAAAGAGAAGAGGGGAAGAGAAAATGCCCGAGCTGTGTCCCACCAGATTGTGTTTTCTTCCCTCTGAGGACAGAGAGTCTCTGGGCTGCGGTGAGATTGCTGTGAGTGCTTAGATGAGCAATCCAGGGAACAGGAAGCTCAGAACTGCAGCTGCTACTGGAACCAGTACCTTAGGTCTGCTTAGGTTGCAAAGGGGTCCTACAGTCCCAGAGTGATGAGGGGGAAAAACAAACTCATACAGTTCATGGCAAAGCTCAGTTCTTCCTTGTGCAGTCTTAATTCTGTGCTCTGAGCGACTGCCCAATATCTTTCTGATGAGACTTGTCAGAGATTTAGATGGAGGAGTTGAATTTGGGTTCATTCACTACAAAATCTTGCCAAGCATGAAGGCCTGGGATTGTGACTACTCTCAGCAAAGGTTCTTTATTAATCCTCTGTCAGATTTCCCTCAGCGCTGGGCAGGAAAGGCAAGGGTTTTGGTCAAGAATTCTGCAAGCAGGACCTGTGTGACCCTTGGCTTCTAGTGTGTGTATTAGTGAGCCAAAACCAGGAGCAAAGGTTGGTTTGGTTTGAAGAACTTCAAGTAACTTTAAAACAAAATAAATCAACTTTTTATTCTTTTTTTTTTATTTTAGATGCTGGAACTGCCTCTCTGGATGTGTGCTGAGCACTCACTGCTGTGGACTGTGCAGCCTTAATTGCTCCAGGGTTCTGTTCTTCTCACTGGGGAATTGAAAATAATAACTAATTACAGTGCAGAGATGTTTCTGAAACCTCTCCCTTTATCCTGTCTTTTAATGGTAGATCTTCTCTTTCTGTCTGTGAATTTACAGCGGTTCTCTGATGTCATTTAACCTGCCCAAATTCCTTGCAGGTCCTGGGATAGAGAGAAGCTTCTCCTGTGGCTGAAGTTCAGTGGGAAAATGATACTGTGTGTCCCACCTCCTTAATACATTGAACTGCTTATTGTATCTTAGAGCATAGACTTAGTTGATCCTTTTTTTACAGAAAGTGATGGGCTGAACTCAGCTGAATTAGTAAACCATGTTTTAGATAGTTGAGTTTTTTTAAAGGAAAACAACCCAAACAAACAGGCTTTTCATCTGTGTGCTTCATTGGTATTGCTCCTTAACTGAGCCACACCTTTAAGTAATGACATGGGCACCTTCTAGAAACAGTGTTTAATACATTTGGCACTCTCTTGTGAGACTTTCAGGCTCACATTTCTCCATTACTGAGTTAATTGCAGGTCCAAGCTGGGAGTGTCCCCTGCATCTGGCATTCACTGATCTGTTTGTGGTGTTCATTTCCTCTGGATGCAGACTTGGGCTTTTTGGGCAGACAGTGCCTATCAGACGTGAGGCTTGTTTAAACCCGGTACACGATTTTCTGAAGACACAGGGTGAATGAGGGCTTTGTCTTGTTGCTGCACTATGGAATGGAATGCAGGAGGCTCCTGCCATATCCTCACAGAAGCTAGAATGTCCAAGGACATTTAGCATGATGGTTCTCGGGGATGAATCTTGCTGCTGGCAGTCTGTAGTGTGGTAGCTCAGGACATGACAGAGCGGGGGTGAGGGATGTAGGAGTGCACTCCCACACCTGAGCAGGTGTGTCCAAATAACGAAAAGGGGTTTCAGTTACACCCTTGACTTTATTAAAGGAACACCAGAACTTTCTGTTCTTCCCTAATCACAACTGGCCCAGTTCCAGCACAGGGGTAGTGGTTGAGCTTTGGAAATGTTTCCCAAAACCTGTAGCTGTTTCTATTGCCAGCAAGTCAAATTGTCCCTCCTTGATCATGGTTTACTTCAGAAGGAGTTCAGAGCTGCTCAGGCGCTTTTTTTGGACTGCCTTAGCAGTGCAAGAATTCTATCTGCACTGTGTTTGGTTTATATTTCTTTTGTTTAATAATGTTTGTTATTTTTGTCATTATTGTTATAAATAAGGTGACCCAAATCAGAAATAAACAAAGTTTATTTTTCCCAAATTAATAAAAACTGAGATGCAACGAAAAAAACAAAAGCACAACAACTAATAGTCAAATTGCAATGAAACCAGCAAAAATTCCCGCCACAGCATAGTTCTAATTCGATGGAATTGGGAGTCGGATGCTAGACCGGCACGCACCAGATCTCTGTGCCACCTGCTCCACCATGTACTCCCAGAGTCCAGTATTTATACTCTTTATTCTCCTCCAGGCAAGGCTTTTCCTCGGAGATGGCCAGATTAACATTCATGAGTCCTTTCTATTCAGAATTGAGTTCCCGAAACAGTTTTCAGTTGCAAAGAGGGGTCCCTTCTCCAGACAATCTGATGTGGATTGGAGCTCCGCAGGAGCAGGAGTGGAGTTTCGGCTGTCTGAAACTTATGACTAAGCCAGCTCGGCTTTTCACTTGCAGATGGCGCTGGAATTCCTCTGTTGCTCTCTCTCGGCAGCTTTATCAATGTCTCCTGCAACCTGTAAACTTTTAATTTCTCATGCCCAGATTCATATACAATGTGTTTTTATGACATTATCAAAACCCATGGATTTAAACTGGGCTGGGTGTTAGTGCAGGAAGAGACATTTGTCATCCAGACTGCCAAAATGATGACCTATTAAATCCTAGCTCTGCCTTGTGTTTAATGTGTTTTCACTTCATATTTATGTCATCACAAAAAGCAAGGAAAGAATAAATGTCACTGTTTCCCACTATTGCTGCATAATGGCTTTTTAAATGCTTATGTGTTCTGTTTTTCCACTCCAAACTTGGCTTTCCCCCTCCTTTTTCAATGTGTGCTGCATTGGATGTCCCAAGGTGGGCTGGATTCCTCAACAGGGGTCTTAGGAGCTGGTCCTAATTCTGCTTTTTCTGAAGATGTATGGAAGTGTGCTGCCAAAACGGCTATTTTCTTCACTGAAAACCTTTCTATCGATGACCATTGATGGAAATGTATGTATTTTAATCATGTAGCCAGATGTACTAAGAATTTTGCTTTCCAAGCCAGCATCTCTAGTAGTTTTCTGTTTGGATTGTGTTTGTGAGAAGTGGGATTTGTGCTGAAGAGGTGCTGTTGAGAAGAAAGGCTGGAGTAAATCTACTCTGGGGATGTGTAGTGAAAGACTGAGTTGCAGGGAAGGGGAGTATTTATAAACTGTATTCATATTTCCCTGTAATTCTGCATGTTTGGATTTGGCCTGGGCTTGTGAGGATAAGCTATAAAAAAACCCCTGAGCTCTCCATGGATGTGTCAAACACTTTCACAGAAATGCAAGTCAGTAATGATTCCAGAGGAAAAAAACTATGGGTGATGGCTTATGGTCAGTGGAGATTTTTTTAGGAATTATGAACCTTAGACACATGGAATTTTGGAGGTGGAATCCCAGTTTCAGCCTTGGGCACCTGAAGGAGTAGTGGTCCTTATCCATAGAAAGAAAAGGCTGGTGCCTGAGTGTGTCAGGTGCAGACAATGAGGTGTTCGGGGAATCAGCAGTTAGTCCTTTCTGCTCCTGCCCTCACAGTCAGACTGACAATAACACCAGGTGTGATGATGAGGGGACAGAGCAGCCCCAGGTGTGAGCAGTGGTGATGAGGAGGGGAGCAGCTCCTGCTTGGGGCTGTTTTAGGGGGAGGGTTTCCCTCAGTTCACATTTGGATGGAGTTGCTGGAGGAGAGGGGTTTATGGTGGGCTCCTGGGGGTGTCTCATGGACTGGTGAGCACATCTCATTGGGTCTGGGGGAGCACCTGGATACACTTGGATGTGGAGCATTGCACATCAGACCCCTGCTCCTTGTGATGTTGCAGGTACAAGAGCATATCACAGCCAGCCCCACTCCCTGTAATGTCACAGCCCGAAAAGCACGTCTGAGGCAGCCCCACTCCTTGTGATGCCACAAGCCCCAGAGCACATCACTATGGTGCTTGTTTTGATGTCACAGGCACCAGAGCACATGACAACCAGCACTGCACCTTGTGATTTTACAGCCACCAGAACACATCATAGCCAATCCTGCTCCTTTATGATGTCACAGGCATGAGAGCACCTCACAAGCCCTCTTCTTAGGATGTTGCAGGCACCAGAGAACATCAGATAGCTCTGCTCCTTGTATTATCACAGGAGCGAGAACACATCACAGCCCTTCTTCTTATGTCACAGGCACCAGAGTACATCATTGCCTTGCGCCTCCTGATGTCACTGGCACTAGAGAATGTGGCAATTTTGCTCCTTGTAATTGCAAAATACCAAGAGCACATCACTGCCCTGCTCCTTGTGATGTCACAGGCATCAGAGCACATCAAGGCGCTGCTTCTTGTAATGCCACTGGGACCAGAGTACATCACAGCCCTTCTCATTGTCACAGGCACCAGAGCACTTCATGGTGCTGCTCCTTGTTGTAAATGAATTTATCTTTGCGGTTTTGGATGTACAGTTTGGGTTCAGGTGCTCTTGTTTTAGGTGTACGGGTTGGGTTGGGGTTTTCTTATTTCAGTTGTGCTCCCTGGGGAGGGGGCGGAGCAAGGTATATGGGCTTCTGATGGGCGGTGCTGCACACTGGAAAGGGGAGGAACAGAAGGAAAGGGGGACCATGGGGATTCCTCCTAATGGACAGATTTGGTGGCCAATCATCTCCTGAGTCCAGGCCATGGTAACAATGAATCACACCATGCCCCATGAGGCAGGAGGTGGACCTTGAACACGAGCCAATCCAGAGCCTGGAAGCGGGAAAAATTGGCCAATGGACAGTAACCTCCAAGGGGGAACCAATGGAAAGGACAGATGGCAAAATAAAAGGAGGTGCTCAGGTGAACCTGGATCCCCTGTCCAGCTGACTGTTGTACCTGCTGGACCTCTGCCTCAGCGAGGAGGCGAAGCGTCACTCCCCTCTCCTAGCTCCCCAGATTTTTTTGTTATTAGCTGTTTATTAAACCAGTTAACCCAGTTCAACGGTGACTGGCCAGTGTATTCATTACATTGTGGTATCACAGGCACCAGGGAATCTGACAACTGTGATCAATGGGATGTCACAGGCACAAGAGTACATCACAGCCCCGTCCCTTGTGATGTCACAATTACAAGAGCACATCATGGCTCTCTCCTTGTGTTATCACAGGCCCAAGGGAACTTCAGAGCCAGCCCCACTCCTGATGCCGCAAGCCCCAGAGCACATCAGTGCAGTGCTCCTTGGGATGTCACAGGCACCAGAGCACACCACAACCACATCTGCACCTTGTGATTTCACAGCCACCAGAACACTTCATAGCCAATCCCACTTCTTCTGATGTCACAGGCATCAGAGCACATCACAAACCCTGCTCCTTCTGCACATCACAAACCCTGCACCAGAGAACATGACAACTAGCCCTGCTCCTGGTGATGACATAGGCAGCAGTGAAGAAAACAGCTGATCCTGTTCCTTGTTATGTCACTGGAACAAGAGCACATCAGAACCTTACCTGTGCCAAGTGATGTCAGAGACACCAGAGCACATGACAACCACCTGTGCACCTTGTGATTTCACAGCCACCAGGGCACATCACAGCCAATCCAGCTCCTTATGATGTCACAGGCATGAGAGCACATCAGAGCTCTGCTCCTTGTGATCTCACAGGCACCAGAGTACATCACAGCCCTGTTCATTTTAATGTCACAGGATCAAAAGCACATCACGACCCTTCTCCTTGTGATCTCATCGGCACAAGGAAACATGATAACTCTACTCCATGTGATATCAGAGGTACAAGAGCACATCACAGCCAGTGCCACTCCTTGTGATGCTGCAGGCACCAGAGCACATCACAGCCCTGCTCCTTCTGACGTCACAGTCACCGGAGCACATCACAAGCCCCGTTCCTTGTGAGATCACAGGTATAAGAGCATGTCACAGCCAGCCATGCCCCTTGCCATGTCACAGGTACATCTGCACATCACAACCAGCCCTGCTCCTTGGGATGTCACAGGCACCAGAGTACCTGAAAACTATGCTCCTTGTGATGTCAAAGGCACCAGAGTACCTGATAACCCTTGTCATTGTGATGTCACAGACACCAGAGTACATAACAGCCCCACTCCTTGTGATGTCACAGGATCAAGAACACATCACAGCCCAGCTTCTTTAGATGTCACAGGCACCAGAGCACATCCCAACCGTGCTCCTTGTGATATCACAAGAACCAGAATACATCACATTCAGTTAATGCTCCCTGTGATGGCACATGCACCACAGCTCTGCTTCTTGTGATATCACAGGCACTAGTGCACAAAAAACTGATCCTGCTCCTTGTGATGCCACAGGCACCATAACACATCACATCCAGCCCTTCTTATGATGTCAAAGGCACCAGATCACATCACTTCCCCATTCTTTATGGTATCTCAGGTGCTAGTGCACATCACAGCCAGCCCTCCTCCTTCTGATGTAACAGGCACAAGGGCACCCCAAGCAGTCAGAATAATTTAATTTCCACAAATCCTTCTGCTAATAGATAATTCACTATCATCCAATGTTGAAATATTGCAGTCCTTCTTTGAGTAGATTGGTTGGTCAGAAGGTCAAGAGCTGTAGCTGACTCATTGGTTATTATTTCAAAGACAGCTTGTAGTCTCATTCAAATTATAAATGGGTTCTCTGGCACCTGATATTAATTCATAAAGATTCCAAGTGGCTAGTCCATCGTGAGGTATAATTTTTTCTGGTGACCATTCATCTTTTCCCCATTTTGGGGTGCTCCCTCCAGCCAGTGCTGCATCAATTGATTGCTTTTCTCTAATTAAATCATCACAGATTTTGATTCCTAAGTGATTTCCTTGAGCTTGTGGTAGGAAAAAGAACAAGGGTCTAATGCTCCATATAACATATCCCTGAGCAGTTTGGTGGTAACCTGCAATAAGCATGTTGACCATAAATCCAGTAATGTCCTTTCAAAGCCCACGTTCCATTAGCAAAGGGGCCATCCTACCCTTTGCCATCAGTTGGTGGGTCACAATACACTTGTTTCCTGGCCCTAATGGTCCTCCAACCACAGTTGCCCCACCATAAGGGTCACAATAATTGCATTTCCAAGCTCCCACATGGGGTTGCCATCTACATTTACATCTGCAAGTTGTTTAGTTGGATTTAGAGCAGAACTCAGTAAAAAAAGGTCAAGTTTGTGGTGGTTTTTATGTTTACCAAATTATTTGCCAACTGGGAAATTAGGATTTTGGGAGAAGGAGGCAAAACAGGCTCAATTTAAAAGTAAACATGTAATTTATTAACACACAGATAGAAAACAAAGAGAAGAGAAAAAAAAGAAAAAAAAATGAAACCTCCAAAACTCCTCTCCTCTCCCCTCCCACAAGTGTTCACTTCTCTACAAACAACACAGAGACAAAACCTGTGACATTCAGTCAGTTTCACCATTTAAATATTGTCTTTCATGTATTCTTCAGGAGAGGAGTCACTTGTTCTCTATGGAATTCTCCCACTGACAACCAAAAAAAAAGTTCTCTTGTGGGTCGGAACTCTCACAGAAACAGCCACCTGGGGAAAACCTTCCATGTGGTCTCTTCCCATTAGCAGTTTCTCAAGCTGCTTATGGGTTGTGGAGTTCAGGCATTTGGGGTGTCACCTTTTAAAGATAAGCAGCTTCAAGGCAAAGGATTTCTCAAAGAACAGAGATGTCTTCTCACTTTTTTTTCACTGGTGCGGGAGCGTCTCATCTCTTTCTCTCTGTTCAGACATCTCATGGAATCATACAGTCCATCAGAAACACCTTTGCTCAAAAATCCACCAATCATCTCCCCAAATGCATATTTTTCCATGATTTAAAAGACAATCTACTAGTAGAGTTCATTTCCATAGCTCAAACAAGAAAGTCCAGCCAACAGGCAACTCCTTCATCCTTCCTCTAATTAATCCTTTTCTCACTCTCTCCAGCTGACTGTTATGCCAAATTTTCTCTATGCTCCATCCATTTGTCTGTTCTCATTCTGGAAAGAGCCAGTGCTTTGGAAGTCCCCTCTCCTAGCAGGAAAGAGTTAAAACTTGCCCAGACTTGCCGTGGTCAAGTGATCTCGGCCAGGCAGCAGCATAGAAAAAAAACCCCCCATGGAATGGAAAAAAAACCCTCCGGCAGGTCTCAAAGCAGCCCAGCTGATGAAAGGGCTCCTTGCCCCCCACCCCTCGGTCTCATTCAGGGTGGGCCCATCCTGAAGCGGCTGCAGGCTGCAGGCTCCCCTCACCCTGCTGGGGAAAGGGCCCAGGCCCATGGCCAGGCCTCAGGCCAGCTCCCCGCACAGGGAAGCGGCAGGGTGTTTTCCAGCTGCTAAAAACCGATCAGGGAAGCAGCAGGGTGTTTTCCAGCTGCTAAAAACCGATCAGGGTCGGGATGGGGGCACATCATCCCCTCTTCCGGCTGGGAGTCACCTGGCCAGGCAGGCCTTCCGTGAAGGCCCGGGGCCTGGGGCAGGCCGGAGCCTTCCCAGGCCCCTCCAAGGGACCGAGCCAAGGCTGCCTTACCTCCTGTGAAGGCGGAAGCAAGAGGGAGGGATCCCAGACTTCCTTCTAACTTTTAAGGCTGTATGTGTCCCAGAGGTGCATCTCTGCATGCAATTGGCTATTCTGGTTGTCAGTTCAAAAGAAATCACCAATTGCATTTCACCATCTCCTAAACTAACACAAGGTTCCATTCTGGTGTTGCCATTTCCACTGATAATCACAAACAACATGTGTTTTACTTGAATTTTCTCGGGGACAGCTTAAAAACAGGTGGTCAAAAAAACCCTTGTCCCTCTTCACTGCTTTACAGTCTTCAAAATATTTTCTTTAATTATGGTAGGAACAACTACCCTAGTGAGCTTAACAGGCATTTGATTGCATTTGCCTTGATATTTGGAATAATTGTAAGGAGGGTAATTGTGAGTCCAAACCCAGGTGTTTCAACCTAAATGTTATAAATGCGTCCGGGACTTGGATGTAACGATAAAAAGCGCACTTGTTTATTTAACTTTAAACAACCACTGGGAGCAGGAACCTAGGATAGGCACAGGTTCCTCTCAGCAAGCCAGAAAACAAGAGACAGTGTGATGCCACACTGGGTGCTCCTTCAGACCCCCAAAGTTCTGAAGAAGGACGCTACCCCCCCCCCCCCNCCCCCCCCAGTCTTAGAGTCTCTTTTATCCTTTTTTGCTCTGTCCTGATTGGGGTGCTTTGGATCCTCTCCCTGACTGGCTCGTTTTCAGGGTTGTGATTGGTGTTTATCGAGGGTCATTCCTGATCAATCATTTCCTGAAGGCGTCGAGTGACAGGTCAATCGCGTCCACCAATCACAGCTCAGGATGATGTAACCTGTATGAACTACGTCTTTCCCCCCTTTCCTTCTATTGACAGCTACATGGCATTTTACACCCATACAGTGTCGCAACAACTTATAACCTTTGAATCAATACTTTTTTTAGAATAGATACAACCAGCAACAAACAATTTCAGAAACCCCTCTTAAAACATAACACAAAGATAAGGTCAATTCACAAATGCTTTTCCCACATGTATCCCCCCTGGTCTATTTAGGCAATAAGTGCCTATTTCAGAAGAATGAAGTCACCATTGACTTCCTTCTTTGTCCCCAAATCCCATCCCATTATGGACCTCACTTAGGGTGTTGACCCACCATTTAGGTTCAACTGTGCTAGCCATTCACGGCCACTCTTCAGATCTTCCTGGCCCTCCCTGGACCCAACGATTGTTAAGGTTAGAAACTTCTGCTACTTCTCCTAAGGCTGCAAACTGATTCTTCTACTTCTGGCCTAAACTTTGCTGACAATATAAAAGTAGAATTAGTAAGGAAAATATTCTAATACTGTATTCTAATGACCTAGTCTAATTTTCACCTTGTCTTCTGTACCACCTGTGGTGTGTGAAGGCATAGAAACCACTTAAGATAAAGAAAACAATGATAGCAAGTTGTAGCCCCCCAGTGAGTGGCGATTCTAAAGGAGGGATGCCTGTATTATTTCAGCTGACAGTTTGTGGGGAGTCACACAGGGCTTCCCTCAATGTTGGTGCACTGGCTGCTGCTCCGGTCTGTCACGATAGGACACGAAATAAAGATGCCTGACTCCAGTCAGAAGGTAGTAGAAATTAGAACACTTTATTTACAATTTATTCAACCCTTTTATAACATGCTGCGCTAAGAAGACATGCCATTGGTCCATAGAAATGAGACCTCTCCCACTGGCTAAGTAACAGAAGTAACAAACAACACCTGTTGTTATGGGAAAAAGAACATTTTTTACACAAGGTTGTTTTGGGAAAAAGAAAAACTGTTTAAAAGTTTCTCTTGAGAAGAGCTAGCTCTTCTCAAGCTCAGAAAATACCAAGTCTGCACTGGTCCACTCCTGCATAGTGTCAGCCACTGCCTGTAGGAAGGGACCCCCCACACCGCAGTGGGCATTCGTATATAAGGAAAGGGGTTTCAATTTACCTCTAGACATTTTAGGAAGTTTACCTAGAACTTTCATGCCCTTCTAACAGTAATTGGTTCAATGCCAAGAAGGAAGCATACTGTTTGTCAAGGCCTGTACCTCTTTCTATTGGCAGTTTGCCAGTAGAACCATCCTCAATCATTAAGTAAATAAGAGCGAGAACAAAGGTGCTCCATGCATTTTTGGGGTGTTGTAGCAAGTGTATGGGACCTGTCCCTATACTGTGCTTGGCTTTGCTCCTTGTGTTTGTATTATTTTCTTTCTTTATTAAAACCTTTTTGCTTTTTCAAGACATAGCCGATCATGCCATCTCGGTAACTGATTTAAGCCGTTTCTCTGCTAGGGCTAGACCCCCAGAGGTATTGGGAACCCCAGTAACGGCCTCCTGTCTTTCTCTTCCAACTGAGATGTCCAAATCTCTGGGGCCTTAGAGACCTTGACCGGAGTGTAATGTATCCACCTGTGTTTGGCTGTCTTTACAGCTGTTTCTGTGGTCGCCAATACTTGGAAAGGTCCTTGCCACTTCACCACCAGTGGTGCTTCTTTTTACTCCTTAACAAGGACTAAATA
Organism: Cyanoderma ruficeps; assembly: GCA_008694505.1. NCBI lineage: Eukaryota > Metazoa > Chordata > Aves > Passeriformes > Timaliidae > Cyanoderma > Cyanoderma ruficeps. Next base: position 3,259 of record VZDJ01000099.1, on the reverse strand, counting down.
CCCTGATTGGGTGTTATGAACAACAAAGTCCAAAAGGCAGGGGCTGTGCTAGTTGAGTTTCCTGTTGATGGAGATTTCATATGAGACACAGACACATACATCTTGAGGAAGGCCTCAAGAACCCAAATGACTCCTTCCTGGAGTTTTTCTACTACTTGTAGGGCCAAAGCTTCTGGTATCAATTGTTGGCCATACCTTGAAAACCAGTTATCCCCCTTTTTTTTTGCACCACTAGTTTTAATTCTCTCTCTCTTTTAGTGGAAAAGACAAGTTTCTCTGCCAGTGAGTGAGTCACTGCGAACAAAGGGAGGATCTTCCAGAATTCTGGCATAAGTGTTGCTTTCTGAGTTTTTTCATTTGCCACTTGATTACCTATTGCCTCCTCCAAACTGATATCAGGAACCTGGGGGGGAGGAGTTTCATTTCCCATGGAAAGTGCCACAATTTATGTACAGGGGCCTTTGACTGGGCATGGTCTTGTGCCTGCTAAAGTTAAAAACATTGCAGGATTAATCCCAGTCCTTAGCTGCCACAGTCTGAAACCCTGGCTGCCCTAGGAGTGCTAAATGCCTCCTACAAACTGACATCAGAAACCTGGGGAGGTGAGCTCTTTTTCCCATGGAAAAGGGCCAGGATTTATATACAGCAGCCTGGGGCTGGGAGTGGGCTTTGGCCCCCTAAAATTACAAATGGCATGGGATTTCTTGCACACCAAAGCTGGCAAAACCTTGGACTCTGGCTGCCCTTGGAGTACCAAACACCTCCTTCAAACAGAAATCAGGAATCTGGGGGGTGAGTTCTGTTTCTCATGAATAAGGGTCACCATTCACATCCATGGGCGTGTGGCCAAGAGAGGAGTTCTGCATCCAAAAATTACTAACAACAAAGGATTCCACTCAGATGACAGCTACCTAAGTTCAGGATTCTGACTTCCCTTGGAGTGCCAAGCGCCTCCTCCAAACTGACATTAGGAACCAGGGGTGGTGAGTTCCATTTCCCTTGGAATAGGGCCACCATTCGTGTCCATGGTTAATGTGGCTGGGATTGGGCTTCTCCTTCTTATAAAAAAAACGATGCTGGATATCTCACAGATCAAAGCTACCAAAACCAAGAAGTCTGGCTTCCCTTGGAGTGGCAAACCCCTCCTCAAAACTGATAACATCAGAGAAAACAATGTAGTCAATATTTGGTTTTTGTATTTGTATTTATAGGTTCACTCAGGACAGAAGCCCTGTGAGATTTTCTATGAAGCCAGCAAACAAAAAAGCAACAGCATAATGTTTCAAGCATTTTCCAGCCCTGGCAGGCATTCTGCTGCACTTGGAGTTTTCCCATGTCTGCAGAAGCAAGAAGCAAGCCCCTGCAGCCTAGTTGCTTCTTTTCCATGACAGAGCTGTCAGCAACTGCAAGCTTTCTTTTGCAGAGAGAACACTGCACGCAGCTTGTGGCCTCGGTGGAGGTTTCTGTGGGTTTGGTTGGGGCAAAAGCCCTGTGTGTTTTCTGTGAGTCCAGTAAGCAGAGAAGCTAGTGTGGCACTGCTGATGCCTCTCCCAGCCCTGGAAGACATGCTGCTGCACTTGGAGTTTTCCCGTGTCTGCAGAAGCAAGAAGCAAGCCCCTACGGCCTAGTTGCTTCTTTTCCATGACACAGCTGTCAGCAACTGCAAGCTCTCTTTTGTAGAGAGAAGATTGCAGGCAGAGCTTGTGGCCTTGGTAGGGGGTTCTGTGGCTTTGCTTGGAGCCGGAGCTCTGTGTGTTTTCTGTGCTCTCCAAGTACAGAGAAGCTGGTGGAGCACCGCTGGTGCCTTTCCCAGCCCTGGAAGACATTCTGCTGCACTTGGAGCTTTCCTGTGCCTGCAACAGCAAGAAAAAATGGCTTGATGCCTAGTTGCTTCTTTTCCATGGCAGAGCTGTCAGCAACCCCAACCTCTCTTTTGTAGAGAGAATGCTGCATGGAGAGTTTGTAGCCTCTGTGGGAGTTTCTGTAGGTTTGGTTGGGGCAAAAGCCCTGTGTGTTTTCTGTGCTTCCAGGAAGCAGTGAAGCTACTGCAGCACTGCTGGTGCCTCTCCCAGCCGTGGATATGATTCAGCTGCACTGTGAGTTTTCCTGTGTCTGCAGCATCCAGAAGCATGACCCTGCTGCCCAGTTGCTTCTTTTCCAAGGCAGAGCTGTCAGCAGCTGCAGGCTATCTTTTGCAGAGAGAAGGCTGCAGGCACTGCTTATGACTTTGGTAGGGGATTCTGTGGCTTTGCTCGGAGCAGGAACCATGTATGCTTTCTGTGCTCTCCAAGCACAGAGAAGCTGGTGGAGCGTGGATAGTGCCTCTGCCATACCTGAAAGAGTGGGAACACTGCAGGCAGCTCTGGGGGCTTCAGAGGGGGGTTTTGGGGCTTTGCTTGCAGCAGGGTCCCTGTGTGATTTGTATGATCTCCACCAGCAGAGAACCTCGTGTAGCGTTCCTCGTGCCTCTGCCATGCCTGGAACAGGGTGACCACGGCATGCAGCTCTGGGTGTATCAGATAGCTGTCCTGGGTCTTTGCTTTCAGCAGGATCCCTGTGTGTGTTCTATGCTCTCCAGGAGCAGAGAAGCTCGTATAATGTCGCTCGTGCATCTGCCATACCTGGAACAGGGTGAATGCTACATGCAGCTCTGGGTGCTTCAGGGGGGATTTTGGGGCTTTCTTTCAGCAGGATCCCTGTGTGTTTTCTATGCTCCCCAGCAGCAGAGAAGCTTGTATATTGTCGCTCACGCATCCCCCATGCCTGGAACAGGGTGAACATGGAATAAAGCTATTGGTGCCACAAAGGGGATTTTATGGTCTTTCCTTGCATTAGGATCCGTGTGTGTTTTCTGTGCGCTCCAGAAGGAGAGAATATTATGTCGCAGGGTTGATACCTCTGCCATGCTCAGAACAGGATCAATGCTACATGGAGCTCAGAGTGCTTCAGAGAGGGGTTTTCAGGCATTGCTTGCAGTAAATTCCGACTGTGTTTTCTGTGCCAGTGGGAACTTAGTGCAAGTGATGCCTCAAAACACGTTCTGAAGCATCCTGTGCCACCTGTAGAGTTCACCCTGTTCTGAACATGCTGGAGGTACAAACCATACTACACAACCTTATTTCCATGAGGAGTGCACAGAACACACAGTGGGATGTTAGTGAAAGCCATGCCTCAAAAGCCCCTCTGAAGCACCCTGTGCTACATTTAGAGTTCACCCTGGTCTGAACATGCTGGAGGTACAAACCATACTACACAACCT